>JAODOY010000389.1:0-13779 GCA_025399855.1 Forbesichthys papilliferus | reverse complement strand
ATATCCTGTCCATGAAAATCACAAACAGGATTGGTGACAAAGCGCAGCCCTGGCGGAGACCAACCCCCACCTGAAAAGAGTCCGACTTACTGCTGAGAATCCGTACACAGCTCTCGCTTTGGACATACAGGGATTGAATTGCCCTTAAAAGGGACTCCCTCACCCCATACTCCCACAGCACCTCCCACAGTATCTCCCGGGGGACCTGGTCATACACCTCGTCTTCCACAAAGCACATGTAGACCGGAAAGGCATATTCCAAGGCCCCCTCCAGGATCCTTGCGAGAGTAAAGAGCTGGTTCGTTTTTTCCAAGACCATGATGGAATCCGCATTGTTGTTCTTAAACCTGAGGTTCGACAATTGGCCGGTTGTAACATCATTAAAAAAAAAAAAATCGGAATTACAACAAAGTAGAACTTAATATGTTTTTATATATTTCAATTGAATTTTAATATGTTTAGGTCTTGGAAACTGACTGAAAAAAATGTGAGTGCAAGCTACTCTAGCTCAGAGGACTTCAACAGGGGCTCTGGGATCCTAAGAGATACTGCAGGGAACCCTCCAAATGATTTAAACACAAATAAATGTAAAATATACTGTACATTAATATAAAACTACAAACTAGCTAAAAATATATGAATATGTAAATTATTGTAAAGGCATGTTATAGGGTTACACCATTACAAATGTTCTTACTGTTGCAGAATGAGTGGATGAGGTGGCAGAAACCAAGCGCAGGTTGGGTTTAACAATGAATTAAATTATCAAAAGATAGCATGCACTCACAAGAACAGCAAACAATAAACGACAGAGACAGGGAGAAACACACGGATACATATACTTTCCCTAATTAGGGGAATGGGCACCAGGTGTGTGTAATGACAAGACAAGGGAGTGAAAGAAAACCCCAGGAAGCATGGCAGGGCCATCAAGCCATGACACTTACTTTGAAAAGGGGTCCTTACATTGAAAAAGAAGACATCTGCTCACAGTGTAATAATGTATTATTAATACTGAACAAATATAAAATATATATAGTTTGTGTAAAATGTTTAAATCAGTGGCTTAAAAGGGCTCCAAGATTCAGACAAATGTCAAACATGTTACAACTTTCCCTTGTCTCCCCTACATATTGAGCTGTGTATGACTACAGCAATGGTTACCCAACCAGGTGCTGACATTGTATACAGGACATTCACAAGCAGCCAGGCAGTGGTTCCAGACAGTATATAATAAAAGTAATATATGTAACACATTATTGATGTATTATTTATGGAAAAGCTATTAGAAAGGGAGGGGGTAGGTTGCAATAAAAGGGCGGATAATACATCTTGATCTGTGTCTACTAGAAGGTTATCGTTCATATTGTTCAAATGATACCTGCTTAATGTCAGCAACTCTCAATATCTCCGTTACAAGGAAACTCCCTTGCTCTGGTATGAGGCGCATGGTCGAGCGTCTGCCTTCCGCTGTCAGACAAGAATTCTTGATTAATGACCAGAGTCTGATCACATCATCACCTGAATGAGAGGTTTGGCTCCACAGCATTCCTGCTATAGGCAGTGCTCTACATTATGGGCACTATGCCAGGTAGCCCAGTCTGCCATGGCATTAGTAGGCCTAATACAATATCCCAACTAGTTGCTGGAATGGATTAGTTGGTATCAACAAGAACATGATTTAATAATATTACTATTGGATTGCATTATAGGAAAACATCTGAAAAGGAACTAGGGAACCAGATTGCTGCATTCGTGTTAGCCTATGATATATAGTTAGATTTGAGATATCCGACCTACATATAACTTTTACGACAAAGTAACCTAGAAATGGATATTGTGAATCCATTTGCCAAATTTCCACAGTAGCCAGATCTATTTAAAAATATTTAGAAATCAGTCTTAAAGGCCATCATTGGGCCAATCAATAAGACGATGTAACATTGTCCGAAGCATGCGTGCATATCCTGAACCGATGGAAATGATTTTTGCTGTACAATTCCATGGAATTTTTAGTGATGGTAAACAAACAAATCTCCTGCAATTTCACACAAGTCAGACTCCGGTTTGCCCACCGTCTCCTCAGGACTGATTTCCACACTTTGACATCCAACCATCTGCTGTTGATCCAATCTACCTCTCATATAGCATACCTTTATTTACTTGTTTGTATTTTTTTTCCCATTTGAGATGATCAGCCATGATAACTTGTTTAACTGAGATAATATTGAAATAAATGATCAATGTTTAAATCAAAGTCTTTTATTTAAAAAAAAAGAGTAAATCTTCTGTTCCTCCACCTGCAATTCAGAATTACATAGAATGCATTGTATAAGACCGAATCTTATAGTTAACTGAACAGTTAATTATTCAGATTAAGACAGAATAGGCTACACAAAGAAATATCCTAAAATCATTTTCCAAAGGATATGCCAGAATAAGGATACAAATGGTTCTGCTGGGCCACATTAACAAGGCTTGAAATCTTCAATAAATAGTGTAAAAAAAAAACAACACATTACAACAACAAAAGCCTTTTTTTTATATACAGAATATAGCTACAAGATGTTAGAATTATAGAAAGCTTTGACTTTTATAAATATTTGCGATACATTTATATCCAATGTATATATTTATGGCCTTTTGTGTTTAGAATATACAATGTGTCTCTCTTATACCTGGTTCAGTTCAGTGTCGTTTTGGTCCTTTCCTGGCATCTGGGGCATCCGGTTTTGGTCTGGCTGACCTGGCAAACTGCTGTGGGTTCACAGTTAAGGTTTTGGAGCAGCAAACAAGATTAGAAAATTTAAGTTTTTTTTTTTTTTAAACAATAGGATTTGATTTAAGTTTAACTGAAACAGTTTTACTGCAATATCCACAGCATTCTATTCTGATGACAGAAAAAGTGCCTACTAGCAGTTAGACTACTTGTGACCAGTATAGTACTTTATCTAGGACTTCCTGTCAATTTAAAGTGACTGTAGATTCCTTATCCAGTACAAGTCCACCGAGTTCAACTAGTTGGGACACCATGAGACCCTAGTCAAATAGAATGATCTGGAACTAGAAGATACACTGCAGTCTCTGGTTGATGCTAAAATAATCATTATGACGAATCTAAAGTAAAGGCAGCTGTCTTTGGCCAACAGCTGATTAAAAAGACATACAGTATGTACTGAGATTAGCCTCAAAACTTTACGTTGCTCTGGCTGGAACCAAGGCCCCAGCTCCATCTAACATATGTGGCACAATTTATAAAAATAAATCATTCTTTCCTGTAAGAAAATGTTCACAAGGACAATGCTACACAGCAGTACAACTAGGACATTTGTTTAAGTTTAACTCAAACATTTTTTCTTGATATTCCAATTCCAAGACATTCGCAAACTCAATGAGATGTTGACTACATTATTCATTTCTAGACCAGTGTAGTTCCAAATGTGTTCTTATAATTTAGATTTCACCATGAAGGCAGTATTTAGTGATGGCTTCATTTCAACAATATAATAATTAAACGATGACTAACAATTAAATTGTGCACTTAATTTTCAGTTCAGGACATGTTAAAGTGGAAATTAAGCCCTTTTCAAACAAGTATTAATCAATATAGATTAGAGACATCGTGAACAATGTGACATGCTGTTGTGTAAGTGGATCCTTGCCCTTAGGGGAAGGATACGACAACCAAGGGTTTGTCAAACAGAACGTAGCCGTTGGTCTCACGCAGAGCCTTCTCAGCGCTGTGCTCAGTGGGAAGCCCCACGAAGGCCTGTCCTTTCATCCTTCCCTCCTTCATTAACACAATGTCAAACCTGGTGCAGAGGGACAGACAGTCAGGCAACACCTCAACGGATCAACAAACAGCGGTGGTGTTGGAGTCTTCAAGAACTACTTTCTTACAGTACATTCATTGAGTTGACACCGCTCACTGCCTAACGTGGACAGAAAATATTGACAGATTGCATATACTATACATAAACTTTAACGCTAACAACTACGAGGAATATCATGTCAATTTAGGAATTTGCTAAAACCATAATGTGATCAAGAACACAAGCTATATGAGCTGATTATTGGCTTGAAAGCTGAAGTGTAGGAAATAGGCTTTAAATGGTAGCCTTAAACTGTCACAGTTAATTTCTAATTTATATGACAAGACAGCATACATGTTCCTCTCTGCTTCTGATGAAGGGTCGATGTATCTTGCGTAGATATACTTAAGATCCTTTGGGTAGAAAAAATATTAACAATTAGGAGGAAATATACAGCATTCCCACTCTAAGTCAAATGCCCTGACATTTGCCTGACTAAAAATCTGAATTTCAATTACCTATATTGAACTGAATAAATGTATCTACAGGATAATCTAAAAACTAGTACAGAATGCCTGAGACCCTTACTGCATTATATTTTGACATCTGGTGCCTAGAGTTTGTTTTCCTTTACTTAAATTTCAACCATAAATTGATGGAGAAAAGGCACATATTTGTGCTTTAAAATGTATTAAATGCAAAAAAGTGTTGATGTTTTTTCATTTTAAACATCAACACTTAATTTTACTTCATTTAACATGTAATAAGTGAGCCCTGTTATGTAGTGATTATAGAAAACAGTCAAACAAATAAAACATACCTTTTCGTCCACTTGTTTGGCAATATTCTTTACATATAGCCTACAAGTTGGCTCGCCGGCATCATAATGTTTGTACACAGACATTCTTTTTATCTCTGTTAAATACATAGACAAGGAAGAAACATTAGCAGACCTCAGACAAAAACAGCTACACGGGATCTCATGGAAGCTATATCATTTTACTGCATCTCAGTCCCAACCACTGGGTAGTAGCTGGCTACAATAAGGAAAGTATTTGTATATAACCATGACAACATGCCAAGTGATCTATCAGATAGAGCAACTGCAGCAGTAACCTGTGTTTAATCTGTAGAAGGCACTGTTCTTACAGTTCCATTTTAGTTTACCTACACTTTAAATTGTAGGTAACAGCTATGGAGTCCATTGTATCTCACTATCCCATCTCAAAATTGGTAATGGAAAAAACAAACTGATGAAATAAAGACAGATTCAAATTTGGCGTTACCGTCTCTCGACAATCTTCCTTTCTCTAGCTCTTTTCTAGAGATGACATCGGAGGGGAGGTCTGGTTCATCCTCGCCATCATCACTTTGCTGCTGGGTGGCCTGGGTACTGGGATAAATCTTACCGAAGCCTTCTCCTGACTCCTCTGAGAAGGAATCCCTTTGGAACCCTGCTAACATACAGGAACCACGTTAGGTTACTAGGATGGCATATGGAATGTCATTAAGTTCACGTAAAGTACAACTCAAGGATTTAAATTGCAACAGCTGTGATCACTAAATTCAAAATACAAGAAATGTCCTTTTGTAGTTTAGGTCATTTCGGTGGCACCCATGTTAAGTAAATTGTAAAACATAATTTTGAAACAATACTGCTACTGTATAAGCACTGCATGGGCTAGAATTTACATTAGTTGAATTGATCCCCTTAATCATTATTGTATGATTAAGTAGATCAATCAATCTATCAGTCAGATATAACAACTCACATTTATCGAGTTGTAGATTCTTACTTGAACAGACCCATAAACTCATTTACGCCACTTCCTATAAGGAACTGAACTCATCTCAGAAATTGAGTCCTCTACTCGGAATTGAGTCCGAAAGTATCTGGAAGGGAGGGTAACAAACACACACCTGAGAAGGAATTACTGGGAGCAGTGAGGCCGTACAAATCCATGGTCAACGCATATGTGCGCACCGAAGCGGGGAAGTTGGGGAAGCCAGTTCCGACACGCTCCCGGGCGGGAAACTAGATCCAATCAATCCCTCTGAAATTATCCCCTCGCCCTTGCTTTTTCATTTAAATGGCTTGTTTATCAGAACCGAACCACACACTCCTCAATACAAGCCTAATCCAACAAGCCACCTGCATAGTTTTATCTTTCCCCTAGTGCCTGCGGGCCATCATTTTGTGTTTGACTTTGAGATCTATTTTACTTCTCCGGGGTGAAGTTGTGGAAGCCACTAAGCTAGAGAGAAGGAGATAAGAGGCGCACAGGGAGACTACATGGCTGAGGGGTGGAGCATACACTGACATTTTCTCAAAGGCCTGATTTGTTACTACATAGAAATACCCTCTGCAAAGAGAGAGGCTGCCTTCTGACATGGTTGATTGTGATAGGGACTAATGTCACCAGGAATAGAACATGTGACATTAGATAACAATTATATCATAATTAAACATGTCAAATTTTCTGCATTTTAGCAACTTCTTCCTTAAATGCTTAAAGTGTAACTACACCCTAAAATGTGTTTTTGAGCTGTAAATGAAGTAACAGGATTGACCTGTGATTGACACTTATTACGCTCATATGTCAATAATTTCAAATATTAACATACATGTTTATGGGGGTCATCCTCTCATGCCCTCCCCTCAGCTCCTTGATGCATTTTTCAAAGTTTTAGTGGGTGAAGTCAGGCTCAGCCCCGGGGTGCAGTTACACTTCAAGGAAGTTCATTGTAAAACTTATTTTATGTACGTATTTATAGAAAATACCACAGATTTGTGAAAATTAGATATTGGCAGATACAATTTGTAATGAACATTCAAGCTCAATCCTAACCAACCTGCATCAATATCTGCATGCGCAGCCTCTTGAGTCAGACCACCTCCTTCCAATATGGCTGCCACATCTGGTACTGAAATGTGGAATTCAATCTTTTTGGGCCCAGTGGGCTGTGGCTGCTCAAAGACATCCGAAGGCTGCAAAGTTGGTCCAGGAGCACTGAGGAAAGGGAAAAGAAAACCGAATACCACCTGCCTCTAATGCGAGCCACAATAACAAACTGGCTCTTCGGTGGCTTCAACATATTTCCCAGTCTGCAATACAGTGAGTGCATTTACAGAGCTTAAACAAGGTTTGTGATCCGCTGTCATTAAGGCTGTGCAGTCGCTAAGGGATTGCTTTATGAGAAAACATACCATGTGAGATGTGTCTTACACAGAACGGCAGCATGAGTGCATGGTGTACCTCTGAGACTCCAGTTTGGGAACAAAGAGTAGATCCTTGATCTTGGGCTTCTTTCTCTTGGAGGAAATGCTGGTTTTCAGGGGTCTCTTATATGCCTGATTGACCAGTTCCATCAGACGTGCAATCCTGAACCATGATGGGAGAAGAAAAACAGTAAATACAGCTCCACTCATCTTCATCTTCACATTTTACCATTTCCGTATAGAAAACGTATGAAATTAAGTAATCTCGTTTTAAACAATTTTACAGCCCTTCAGAGAAAGTGACCATTTAGAAAGTTCAAGCAACCTTTCCAAGAAACCTGACTCATCCTGACTCATATTAGTGGTCATCTATCCATCTGTCACCTCTCATTGTCTTCGTCGTCTTCACTCTCGTACTCAGAGCCCTCTCCACTAGACTCATCCATCTCCTCTGGTAGAGGGGGGTATTCAGGTGGCTGGGGAGGAGGCATGGGCATGGGTGGTGCCGGAGGAAGGCCACACTATGAACACAAAGAGAATAGTGACTCCTGCAAAGACCAATTAACATCAGTCATCTTGAAAACACTCATAGTAGCACATAGGGCTGTGCGGTAAATTGATATATATCGTATGATGATACAAAAACATCTACAGTCTTAAATTATGCTTTATATTATTATAATTATTTATATTTACGTTTATATTGTTGTTGGGAAACTCACACTACTGCAATAATTATTGGCATTTGGAGTCCGTAATTTGCGCGGATTACTCTCTTTACCGCTATCTCTTTCCCTCACTGAGCTCCGTGTGTTTATGTGCATGCGTATGTGCGTGCGTATGAGTGTGAAGTGAGCCCTGCCCACCCCGCAGTGGAGCAGAGAGCACGGAGTAGCGGCTCGTGATCAGAGAAACATTGGTGAGGCAGATTCGTACTCGTCTTATGATCGGTTAAGTTTAACCTGCCAGCCAAAAGTTGTATCAAGTTGTATTTTGCGCGGTGCATCGCCGATGCTACTGCTGCAAAGTAAACTAAAAGCACTAGCTAGCTACCTGGCAAAACACATGGACATTACATTCGGGACATATACTCTAACCAGGACGTAGTTTAATACTATGAAAAACATTTTCCTACCTCTGTATTTTTTTTCTATGTCTGGCAAGCTCCTAGAATAGCCAATCTTTCAGACAAGTTATCTTAAAGAAACTACACGTTTCTCAACACCATGATTGCCATGGTCTAAGTTGCGTACGTTATGCAGTCAATGGGTTATGTTTGCTGTAGTGACTATTTCCTGAACCTGACCTTTAATAGTCACTACGTGGTGGTCTTCCAAAAGGTTTTCTCTCTTGACGCGTGCTTGGTTGGTTTTCTCCTACTCCTGTCCACGGTCAAAAACTGTGTGCTTCCTCCTCTCAACCACCCCTCTTTCCTGTACCTGTGCACACCTAAATGCTGTGGCAACACCTACTGCCATCTAGTGTCCCAGGCCTTTCACCTACAGCCCAAAACCCTCCAGCAAAATAGCTCCAACATTCGTGTTAGTAAACGATCAGAAATTACAGCAAAACGATGTAGACTATATTATGTTTTTATTTGAACTCAGTGTATCTCCTTTGCTCACTGTGAGAGGGGCTGCCCCTCTCCGCAACTTCCTTATTGTGATATGTATCGTTATCAGGATATAAAAGTATCTATATCGGGATATTATATTTTGGTCATATCGCACAACCCTAATAGCACACGTTTGTTTGGAGCTTATTGTGTTTTGCACGGGACAAATCTTAGAGTAAAATTGAGGAAAGCAAATTGAATATACTCAAAAATTATATAAAATAAAGCCTTTTCACCTTTATCGGTGTTGAAAGTTTGACGTGGTTAGTATGTTAACACCCACACAATGCTGTGAAAAGGTCTAGCCACACCAACTCATAACACTTGTAACAGTGTGGATGAATAGGAGCTTTAAATCATATATGCAATAATGTCTCTAGAACCACAGATTGTTAATAAAGAAAACAAGAGCATTGCTCCTTTTGAAAACAGGAAGAGCATGACCTCTTCCCTCAAGTGCTGCTCTTGCAGGTGCGTATCCAAACAAACTAGAACATGTCAGGGGGAAAACATCTGTGCCAGAGCATACAGGCTGTATACATTCAAAGGTTTACCATCGGGGGTCTGGGTGTGACTGGGCCAAATGGGCATGGCAAATTCATCTTGTTCATCAGATGAAGAACCTGTAGTCAGACACACCTTCTTACATTGCACACTCAAATATGCATATCAATAATACAATGAACTGTTAAAAAATATGCCTTAATGTTCCTCTTCCAGTGTAAGCAGTGCTCTACATTGTAGCCAGGCACGCTGGTGTTAAAAACACAACGTTAGGTGTGAGAGAGTGAGGCTGTATCTGTCTGACTGGATAAGCAGGCCAAACCACAGCAACACTCTAGCGCCACCTGGTGGTGAAGTAGCAGCAATAACATTCCTAAAGCAGCCTAACTCCAAGGCAAATGTTAAACCCATAACTCGACCACTTACAATTTATTAATAATACTTAAATTAAATATATAGGGCAAATGCTTGCCATTTGATCTCTAAGGGAAAACTGGATGCAGCATGAAATCACTGAGACAATTATTTTTAGAATTTGATTTTTAAGCAGGTATGGGGGATTTGCTGAATTGGTCTAGAAACCCTGGGACATACAGTATAGTAACCTTAAATGAAATGTACATATACAGTTGGAATATAGGTATCCAATAGACCCATACAGATAACTTGTATGTAGTCATGTGTGGGCTGAGGAATAACTGCATTGTCAAGGATACAGTGTACTCACCTGAACATAAAACTTTGGAACACTCAGGAGTGCATGCATTATATTTGTCAGAGTTCCACTGGTAGGAGGTGGGTATAAATATTTCAAACTCGGGTTTGACTGAAATTTCAATCTTAAACAAAGAAAGACAACAAAATAAACAGTGTGTAAATTAATTGACAATTGTTGACTAGGCTAAGCATTTGACCTGAAGTCAAATCTGAATTTAACAAATTAAGTGTAGACCATTTGTCAATTTATTCTATTTTTCATCATATGTAAAGATGACTTCTATGAGATAGCACACACATAATCTTTAAGCAAAAGCGTTAGCTTCAATGAGAGAAAATGAAGTGTTTATCTATCTACACAATGTTTTGTGATATGAAAGGTGACTAATATTTCCATGTCCTTTTTTTTCCTATCCTTGCAGGTATTGTATTGGGACTTCACTTGAGCAGACCTAAACTGAATATACATTTTACACAGAATTTTAATACTTAACATTTTACTGAATAAATAAATTTCTGTTTTTAATTATTTGAAGGAAACAATAAATAACTACTTTCTTTAGTATGTTGCCAATAAATCATGATGTGGACTTATTTGGAACACCCACTGGCTATAGACTATATGACTTAATTCATCAAATATATGTATTGTATATTCTAAAATGTACATTAACTCATTAATACATTTTCAAATGTTCCCGTTGTTCCCAACAGTTATAATCAATATCTATGAAAAATACCTGAAAATAGATTTTGGTGGGTACACGACTTGCCCTAATCATACATGCACAAGTCAAAGAAAAGTCACTCATTAACATTGGCTCAACAACTAAACGAATACTGAAACTAACATCAAGAAACACCACCATTTGACTTGGATAAAGCATTACAGTGTCACTGTCTGTCTCCCCTAGGAGCACAGGGGAATGAAAGAGCACCTAGTGAATCCAACTGGTGGTAAAAACCGTCAGGAGCTGTGAGCAAGGAAGGCCTGGCTCAGGCCTGTCTAATTGGACACAAGAGCAGTCAGAGCCTGACCAGGGCTCTCTGGTTCCTTTCCAGGCTCAGTCACACAATGACTGAGCCAGCCTTTCCACTGGAATTGTATGGGGGCTTTTATGTGCAAGTGTAAATTGGTTGGTTTATAGCTCACAGGTGGATGAGGCAGCCAACCAAAATAAACCAAGATAGGTGTAGTAGGTACAAACTATATATTTTTTTTTTTATGGGCACATACAGTATATAGATACACTGCAGTTAAAAGAAACTCTACACCAAATTCTGTTAATGATGTCAAATGAGCTTCAAGTATGTCTTTAAGAGATATAAATTTAGTGTTTAGCCGCTGTTTAGTGGCTGAACACCCCTGCCTATGGAAGTGGATTTAGATTTTGCCAGATGCCCAAACATTTATGACCAATCATGTCTTATTTCCCCTACCGTGCCTGCCAATCACATGATGTACACACACCAACAGGCAACAGAGAAGGGGTGGGTTACGTTGTCAAATCACAAAGTCTTGCTGTCTTTCCTTCTTTATGGTGAGGTTCTATATGCATGCATCTTCACAGTGCTTACACATGGTGGACACTATCTATCATGGAGCTCTGAGGTTCATTACCAATTCAAGAGCCCCTACTCATCATTGTTCTTTGTACGATCAGGTTGGGTGGCAGGCTTTGTCAACTCGTAGGTTACACCATTGGCATCTTTTTTATTTATAAGGCTATTCTTGGCCTCCTTCCGTGTAACTTAGGGAACTACATCACTCAAAAAAGTATGGCACGATCTGATCTTCGTTTCCAGGACTTTTATCTTTTATTGCTCCCTAAAGTCTGTACTGAATTGGGGAAATTGGCTTTTAAATATGATGTGCCTTCTGCTTGGAATACTTTACAAAATAATGTAAGTCTTAGAGAGTTGGTCTCACTTAATGCCTACAAAGTCTTACTGTCTGACTAGGATATAGGCACATCTAGATGTATATGTTTTAAATGATACATATACTGTTTTAAATCCCTGATGCTGACGACTCTTGACACTTATTGCTGTATAATTATTATTTATTTATTAATTTAGTTTCTATGTTTGAAATTGTTGGATGCTGCTGTCTTGACCAGGACGCTTTTGTAAATGAGATTCTTAATCTCAATAAGTCTTTCCTGGTTAAAAAAAAAGGTATAATAAAACATTTAGCTAGCTCTCGCCACAACTGAAATCCTACCTACAGCAGATTTAACATTAAAAAAAGAAATACATACAATATAATAAAATATGCCAATAGCATGTTTCCTCTGCCATGGATGTCACCACGTTTAACCATAAGGTACACTGAGATATGCCAGTAAGATAGCATCAAATAATTGCAATCTTACAATATTCCTCTGAAAAATAATAATAAATATAAATATAGTATGATCTGCACACTCAGAAGTGGAACAGACCCAGCCACTAGGGAAACCACATCCTGCATACGGCAAGTTCGATTTTTATAAAATAGATGACATAATTCAGTTCACTATTCAATTAACTTTTTCACTTAACGACCCGTATCCTCGAAAACGTTAAAACCGTTCTTGAACTACTTTCAAAGATGTTTGCTGCATTGAATGGGCATGGCAAGTGATGCTCAGTGATGTGTAGGAAATGTTGCACTATTTAGTAAGTATTTACTATTTACACTATTTAGTATTACCGATTACCAAATGTCGCTTACGGGTGCTGTCTAATTCTGATATGAAATGCATGAAATTCTGAAATCCAATAGGTTGACACAGCCATTTCCTTCAACTAGAACTGTGCTCTATCGGTGCGATAGAAGTGGTTCTGGAGTCCCGCTGGTTACACCATCATCTTGTGCATCAGTAATGCTGATGACACCCAACGCTACCTCTCCTTCCCTCCGTTTGACACACAGATCTCAATCCGGTTCTCTGAATGCCTAGTTGATATCAACGCCTGGATGTCTACACATCACCTCAAACTCAACCTCAAAGAAAACCGAGCTACTCCACCTCCCGGCAAAAGACATTCTTCAAGTGGACCTGTCCATCACCCTTGAGAACACCACGGTGTCCTCCTCCCCTACTGTAAGGAGTCTCGGGGTAATCCTAGACAACCAACTATCATTCGCAGCAAACATCACCGCTACAGCTCACGCCTGCAGATTCTCACTTTACAACATCACAAGAAAAAGGCGGTTCATCACAAGGGAAGCGACACATCTCCGGGTCCTAGCCCTAGTGATCTCCCGCCTGGACTACTGCAACTCGCTGCTAACCGGACTACCCGCGTGCTCTACCAGACCCTTACAGCAGGTTCAAAATGCTGCAGTGCACTTGGTATTCAACCAGCCCAAGTTCTCCCATGTAACCCCCCTCTTCCGAGAACTACACTGGCTCCCATTGCAGCTCGCATCCAATTCAAGGCACTGGTGCTGGCATACAAGATTGTACATAGAACGGCCCCTAGCTATCTCCATGCAATGGTCGGGTTGCAGGCCCCAAAAAAACAAAAACTTAGTGTTACCACCTTGGCTGGCCGGCTGACAATGCCACCATTACGAAGCCTCAAGACTCGCTCATCAAAGTCTTGCCCGTTCTCTGTCTTGGTACCACAGTGGTGGAACAGTAAGAACTGCGGAAACACTACCCATCTTCCATATGAGACTCAAGATACATCTCTTCAAAATCCACCTTAGTACCTTGACCAGCGACCTCGCCACCTCTTAGCACTCTCTCATATCTAAGAGTGTCATCTTTGAATCCTCTTTTTAAGTTATCATGCTCTTAAGTGTTGCACTTACTTCTCATGTTCTTATCTCTCACTATTTAAAAAAAAAAAGTTTAATAAATAATAATAATAATAATAATAATAATAAAAATAATAAAAATAATGATTATTATTATTAT
>JAODOY010000388.1:7500-13780 GCA_025399855.1 Forbesichthys papilliferus | reverse complement strand
AGAGAGAGAGAGAGAGAGAGAGAGAGAGAGAGAGAGAGAGAGAGAGAGAGAGAGAGAGAGAGAGAGAGAGAATACGATTTAGAGAGGTGACAGATGAAAAATGCAGTTGTCATGGAAACAGTCTTGGGGTGACAAAACAGACGGTGACACCAACATACCTTTGACAGATGTGCCATGTGTTCCTTCTGACAATACAACACAATAACATACTGTACAACCTCTAGCACGCAAGTCAAGTATATTTATTTATATAGCACATTTAAAAACAACCAATGGTGACCAAAGTGCTGTACAAAGCAAGAGGAAGGATTTCATTTTCGCAATGGTCCTTAGATGAAAACAGCTCCCTTTTACGACAGAGTTAATGTTTGTTGAATTTTAATCCAGAATCAAAGATAACTCCCAAATTTCTTGCATGAGGGTGCACATAGGCAAACAAGGGCCCCATGTGTTGTGATAATTCCTGAATAGATTTTGGAGTGCCAAATAAAATTACTTCCGTCTTACTCTCATTGAGTTGGAGAAAATTATTAACCATCCAGCGCTTCATTTCTTTAAGGCAGTCAAAAAGGGACTTCAAGGAGTTTGTATCTCCAGGTTTTAACGGTAAATACAACTGTGTATCATCTGCATAGCAGTGGTAAGGTATGTTATATTTTCTGAGAATGGCACACACACACACACAGTTGTGTTGTTGTGAATGCAGTTCTTGCTGTTAAATTCTCCAAAAATGGGTATAGTTTTTTTAAGTACCCGCAATTACAGCAAACAACGCTCCCAAGAGCTACCACCTAGCCTGGATATGTTGCCACGGTGAGCAGGCAGCCCCTCACCAAGGTCAATTACATTGTCAGGATGGATGAATGGGAGGAATTAACACTGTTATGAGTTTCCACAGATTGTTTTGTTTTTGTGATTAAGCTGCTGGTTGTTATTACACAAGCGCTCCTGTCGAGAGCTGGTAGGCTCACAGGCATACAGCTGGGAAAGATGGACAGAATGTAATTAATTTTGAATTTTAAAACTATTTGTCACCAATTACAGTAATAATTGTTTTTTATATTGTCACTATCTGTTACAATATATGCATACTTGCACAAACATCATTATGTTGACAAAAAGGGGACAAGAAGCTGATAAAAGCATTTATGAGCAGTTGTGAATAATTTCTTTTGAAACAAAACAACACAGCAATATCTTGCAATGGAACGGCAAAATCGGTTAATAATATTCATGTATTGGGCATCACAGATGTTTCACCCCAATGCCAATGAAAGAACAGAGGTACACCATCTCCGTTCACTACAATAGACCGTTTTTTTCACAGCAATGGTGGATCGCGGAGTCTAAAAAATAGTTCCCGGAAGTTAGCCTAAATACTAAAAGTACCCTATACATTTTATTTGAAATGTAAATCGGTGCATTTATTGAATACTAATTACCAAAAAATGTTGTTATACATTTGTATATATATTCAAACTGAACTATTTAGGTATAGCCTCTCCATGAACTACGCGACTGTTGACCATTTCTAACTTCCGTTGGCTTAACTCTGTTATTTCCATGGCTCTGGTTCACCCTACATGTCATCCTCTATCAACAGGCAACAGGAGAGTAAATGTATCTGACGGGCTTGTTAAAATATTGCCTGCTTCTCTGTCTACCTGCCTACCCCGGGGTTGGTTTGTCACATTGCAGGGAAGACAGAAGGCTTCCAGCCAGCCCCGCTCATGTTGCCCATCCACCCCCTATCACCCTATGGCCTCATCTGTGTTGGGAATCCTTTATAATCCTCCATTCACGATGCAAACCTGCCCAAGTACTGAATGTTCTCCCTGAAAGGGACAGAAATAATAAGGCTAAGCTAGAGGATATAGAATATGACAGGAGGACAACAAATATAAAAATAAGGTCATTGTCTTGACCTTTAAATTATTGGAATTGTAAAACAATGTCCGAAGCCAGGGAGAAATAAATTCATTATTGCCGGAGATGGTTGGTTAATAACACAGATAACAAGCTCATCACATCTGGGTATCTGAAATGCCTAGAGCTGGATATCACCTCAGGCAAGCCAGCATTCTCTCCTCTTTCATTCTGCTTTACTTTGCCTTGAGCACAACACACAATACATGCGTTGGTCTCCACAGGTAAAAGGAAAATAGCATGAATGCAATGTGCGTTTGCTTATAAAAATATGCTTAAGTAAATGACTTGACATTTTATGCAACAATTTACACCACATGCAATAGTATTTCCTCCAAAACAAGAGTGAGGGAGCATTCAGATGTATCATATTATATATGATAGACATGAGTCTGAAAAATTCATAAGTATTTTACATCTACATATCTATCTCAGATCACAGGAAATACATTAAAGTGAAACCATTAGCTCTTGCTATGCTGATGTGACGAACACCAAATGTATGGTCACATTTTATGTTTTTGTTGTTATTTTGGGAACGTTAGTTTGGTATGAGTACTGTAATACGATCACTAATGTTAAATAATATACACTAAATGCGTGTTTCCAGTAGGAGGCAGTGTAGCGTTCTGTCCCTCCCATGAACTCTGTTTGCAGAGAGTTCACCTTTCAATGAAATATAATTGAAATATATAGAAAATGTCCTATTTCCTTAAAATAATTATGTTTAATATAAAATATATATGTATTTATTATTTTAAAATCTGTGAGAATAGGTGTTCAAATGTTAGCATTCACAAATATAAAATATTCCCAAAAGAAACTTTCCAAAAAAGCAAGTGATCTCTATAGAACAAGACAAAATATAAAATGTATAGTTTATGATAAACTAATATAAAAAAAATACTAGTATATATTTGTATATTTTTATTTATAGCAAATCAATTTAATTATTGGAATGTCAAAGTTAAACTAATAACGCAATGAGAGAATACACACAGACTGTTTTAGAGATATATACTTTATTAATTCTCTGTTAAAATAAAATTTAAAAATAATTTTAACCTCAAACGGCACTTCCCCATAATTATTTACCTTATCATTAATACATATATCATATAATTGTCATGACGAATGAGAAGAATACTATAGTTTAATAATAGTAGATATCAGCTATAACTGCATTGAATCATAATGGTATAAAAGACTAAGCAATACAAAGCTAGTTTTCGTTAACAGCCTACTGTACAATATTCCGTGTGTAATTCAGTACTCTGGCCACAGCATGTCACTAATAAACAGTTTTCAAAATGGTCTCCAATGAAAGGTTCTGGAGTGGATGGATGGTTGGTCTCTTTTGCCATCCCATAAATGTAATTCCTCCTAAATAAGCAACTCTATTTCCACAGTTTATTTCATGAGCAGCTGTTCGTTCATGGCCATTCATCCTTTATAAGGTTTGTTTGTGTTTTTTTCATATATCATTCATGTAAAGCCAGCCAGATCTTATCTCTGCAGGGCAGTCCATATACAGCACTGTAACAAGTCCATGCGCACATTTTCACAGTTATTCCCTCGGAAATATTGTTAAGAAATCTGCAACGTTTCTTGCCATCTCTTGTCCCAAGAGACAGGAGTGTTCCCTGTCTCTTATTGTAGTCCATTTAAAAGAGAGCACTTTGGTTGTCAAGGTGTAGTGTTTCTATGGGTGTGTGAGTGTGTGTGTATGTGTGCGTGCGTGCTTTGCCTGCTTAGCCTGTTTGTGTGAGCAAGCAAGTTTTACAGTATATTTATTAGTACAGTATACATTCATAACAGTGAGTTCATTTGGGACCATACGTTTGAAGACATTTTTCATTCTTCGACCCTTTTTCAATATTCATAAATGGGTTTTATACACAGTGAAAAATATGAATCACTTCAACTAATTACAAGTGAGCCAACACCAGTGAATTTAGCTCAACAAATATCACTCTGGTTTACGTGGCACGTGGTCATGAATCCTAGTCTTTCTCGATGTGAATGTTCTAACAGAAGACAGTACACAATGTCATTGGGACATCATAAGCACAATTAAATGAGTGAGCTGGTCTGAACATATAAAAAACTATAGCAAGACGGATATGGATGGGTTCAACTAACTTATAACTATGAGTCCTTGATATTATTTCAAATTATATATGCAGGGCTGTTTAGTGTCATGATGAATCTGGTTACAGACATTAAATCATTGTCCATCATCTGAAAATGTATATTCTACGTAGGTTTCAACTTAACCTGTAATTCAAATATTGGTTCAAAATGCTCCATTGTGTAATTATGTTTAATCAATTACAATATAAATAGCTATTGGTATTTTAAATATCAACTAGTATGCTAACCATTCTACTGTATTATAATCTTGAATTAAATTATCTAAATATTCTAAATTATTTATTTAATGTGTGCCTATAATCAAATGTGGCTTCCCATTGAGCAGTTGAAAAATGTTTAAAAACTATGGATTGAGAGTGTAAAGTAGTACGTTAGCTGATAGCCACAATAGATAAGTGATTTGATTGACATTTTCTTTTCATTTTCTTTTTTTAGTGTGTCTAAATGAATTGGCAGTGCTCTTCTGACACAGACAGTGCATTGCTTGCTTGGCAGTAATAGGCTATAGTATCTTCTCGTGGACTATTGCATTGACAACTTTGTGTCGATGTAAGGAGGTTGGGTCTATGCCGTGAAAGATTCGGTGTCACCAATATTGCATGTACTGTATGTTGACTTTGAAATCTTTTTGTCAATGTGTGTGTTTGTATGTGTGTGTGTGTGTGTGTACTGTGCATTCCACTAGCTTGAATCGTGGTCGTTTTTATTGGTTCTTCTGTTTAAAGGGATGCTCGTTAACACATAAAGCATTCATATAGAAAATACATAATAATCATAAAAAGTCATGGTCATTAATTCCTGATGGAGGAAGAGAGAGAAACAGAAAAGAGAAGGCAGAGAGAGAGAGAAGGAGAGAGAAGGAGAGAGAGAAAGCCAGAGAGCTAGAAAGAGACTAAGAGAGAGCTAGAGAGAGATAGGGAGAGAGAGAGGGGAGGGTAAACAACAAGAGGCCTTTTCAGTAATTAGAGTGGCTTCCATTTTGGAGTAAATTATTCCTGGTTACTCCTCCTCCCTCCTCATTCTCTCCCGCCCTATCTGCTTCCTCTTCTCTTCCATCACCCCCTGTCACACATCCATCCTCGTCTGCTTCTCAGCCTCTCCTAGCCTCCTCCTCCTCCTCCTCATTCTCCTTTCCTTCCTTTGGTGTGCAAGGTCTCGGAGGCGTTCCAAGTTGGCCACACGTTTTTCCTCAGCAGACCTCCATCTTGATTTCAGTACCTCTCACCCCTATTCACTGAGGCTCTAGTGTTAGAAAACTTCCCTCAATGCGTCTTCTCTCCTCTCCTCCCCTCTAGACCTCTATGCGTTCACGGTGGCCGTGTTCAGCAGCTGGAGCCGTTGGTGCCGGGGCTGGTCTCCAGGCTGCCCTCGCCACTCACTGGCAGGCTGGTCAGCGACAGCGAGTCCAGGGCCAGAGCCGGCACCTGGCCCGAGGCCGGGGCCAGGACCTGGGCTACAGACACCGTGGCACCGGCTGCCGGGGCCGGGGCTTGACCAGGGGCCGGGGCTTGGGCTGGGGACAGTGGAACCACAGTCCCACCACCTCCACCTCCTCTCCCGTCCTTGGCGTCTCTCTCCCGGAGCAGGTGCACCAGGGCGGCATGCTGGGCACTAAGGGTGGCCGACAGGTGGCCAGGCAGGGCGGTGAAGCCGGCGGTGAGCTGCTCCACCCGCTGTTCCAGGGACAACATCTGGCGCTCCAGGTCCTCGCTGCGGTCGTTAAGCTCCGACATCAGCTCATACATGACGCTCTGCATCTGTAGAGGGGAGGAAGGGAGAGGGTGAGAGACTGGGTGAGGGAATTATTACAGGAGATGTTTTATATTATATATATATATATATATATATATTATATTACTATTATATATAAGAAACATTTGCTCATTTGAAAACATTAACACACAGTAATGCTAGGTATGGTGTCTTCCACTGGAGCGAAGGAGGGATTGCATTAGAAGTACCAGCAGAAGCATTAGCAGGATGACCGTCATAAAATAGAACGGCACAAAGTAGGCTGAGCTACACGTGGAGCAAGACTGGATGGATGGAGAGACACAGAGGGAGAGAGAGAGAGGAAAGGGAAGCCTCTGTGTGGGTGTTTTCACACCGTGAGGAGAGATAGGCGAGAGAACGAGAGAGAGAGAGAGTGAGAAAGAGAGGAGGAAGAGTGAAGCGATAAGAGGGTCCCTGTTTCGCACAC
>JAODOY010000388.1:0-2500 GCA_025399855.1 Forbesichthys papilliferus | reverse complement strand
AGGGCTTTAAAATTACTCAGAAAGAATCAAATTAATTTCTGTCACACACATTTAAACTGATTATGACCCTGCTGATTTGTGTATTTTAAGAGTGTATACTGTACAAATTAATGTTATGCTTGGCACAAATCAAGGAGGAGGCTATAGCTAGCAATCTGAAAGCGCTTGCTTAACACAGCTTTGCCAGTAGCATTAACAGCTGCCATACGCCTCCTCCTCCAAAGTAAAAGCTCTGCAGTACCTCCTTCTTGGCAGTGCCCAGAATGCACTCTAAATGTTTAGACAGGCCAGCGATGATTAGACCAAAGGGAATTCTACAGTGCACTGAATTACAAAGGCTCATAACACAAACAGAAAGCATCCTTAGAAATGAGATGTATTCAATATTTTAATACACAAACAACTCAGATATTTTGCAGCACGTTAGCAGCAGGACATGTAATAACATTATTATTATTATTATTATGAAGAAATAATTACATAAAATGTAGACTTTGCACACGGACCACTCCATAGGCTACAATGACATTCCTATCAAGCCTATCAAAGGGAAGGAAAGCTCATTATGTGGACGAGCATGTTTGTGTGAAGATATATGTTTCCTTCTTTACCAACAGATGTGTATGCGTGGGTAGGTACATGTGGTCATGAATACCTCGGTGCCCACAACAAGATGTAGAAGGTATACCATTCCATTATTCATAAGTGATTGTGTTGCCTGGTTAGGGGCAGCTGGTTTAAAATGTAAATGGACATGCAGCACAAAATGCTCCCTACCTTGTAGTTTAAAAAGACAACATATTTAATTAAAAAACAATTATCTTCAATACTGTATAGGCCTTGAAACGGTCTGGGAACAATCTGGAAAACGGTCTTTGACTCCAAGTAAAACAAGGACAATTAGCACCCCCTTGTGGTAAATAAGTCAAATATAGCTAGTCTAGTGATCAGGCCAAAGTAATACAATTGGACTAGAGCAAACTAAAATCAAGTCATGGTGACATACAGTATGAACCATATACCAATGAACGTTGGTGGTGGGTCTTCCCTTTGGGGCTATATAAGTCCTTATAGTTCTGGTGTAGATAAGGCTCAAAATTACATCATTTGTGGTATAATGAGACCATGGCAGAGGATTTAAGATTTTGCAGTTTGATTACGATCAGAGGAATTGTAATACAAGTGTGGGATCTCCCAATAGCCACGTTGGCTGCTTTAGTAAGTATGTTCACCACAGGACAGAGCTGTTAAAATTACTAATCCACATAATGTTGCATTACTGCGTTACAAGAACAAAATATCTAGTCCTAGCAAACATAGGGTAGGCTAATTTAACCAACATGTCCAATCATCTGGCTTGAGAGGCTGCAATGTTTTCAATGTGGCTGATTCTTGATTCCGAAGGTTATTTATCGTTAATAAAGAAGATTCAATCCTAAAATGAGTTGGCTACACAGGGTGTCGTTTTTTCATAAGGGGTGAGGCAGGGTAGTGGTTGTGAAAGTAATACAGTAATGTAACTAGTGATGTACCTAATTACTTTTAATACCCAGTAATAAGTAAAGTAATGTAATTACTTTCTGAAGGAATAATAAGTAAATAGTAATGTATTACTATTCCTGAGTAACTTGCCCAACACTGCCCATACCCTACCAGAGCTCCACTAGCTCCACAGCCCTCAGCACATAGGTTATAAAAAATGCTTCTGCTCACTCATAAAGCCCTCCACCCCTCACCTCTCTGCTTATTCCACAATGCCAACCCTCTAGGTCACTTTGCTCTGCCAGCGCTGGTCCTCTCATCATCCCCCGGTCCAAGCTACAGAGCGTTGGTGACAAGCTTTTCTCAAGGGCTGCTCAAAGGCATTGGAACAATGTCTGTTACCATCTTCATCCATCTGCTTAAACCAGATGATCTAGCCCTTGCCTTGTGTTATGTCTATGTAACCTGTGCATGTTAGTGTCTTTGGGTCCAGCAAAAGCACTATAAAGTCAATGTAGTATTATTATTATTATTATTATTATTATTATTATTATTATTATTATTATAATAATAAAATGTTTTTTTTGTATTTAAAAAAAATGTTTTTTTTGGTATGTAAAACCCAAATTGCAGGTAAAATCAGCACTACTGTAGCATACACTGCTAGTTTCCATATGGCAGGGAATGACCCATAGCCATGTAAATCAGTGGCCATCTTCAATTTTCATCTGCCTTTCAGTAATAGAGGGCAGGATACAATTACACAAACAGCATCAAATGTCACCGCAACAGGTCAACAGGCAGTGCTATGTAATTGCTGTCTAACTGAATTTAGTTTAATTTATTCCTTTGAATTTAAAATGTAGAGTACCTCACTCCTGTGGACGGACCTTTAAAAACATGGACTAGCAGAAGGTTCAGTCAGTTCTACACTGTATATCCTCTGCATTGTGTTTATTCACACATTCATAATTACTATGTTACTATGGTTGGGGGGGGGGGGGGGGGGGGGGTTTTA
>JAODOY010000387.1:0-13780 GCA_025399855.1 Forbesichthys papilliferus | reverse complement strand
GAGTAGAGGACGGTGTGGAGTACTGGATAGTACGCAACTCTTGGGGAGAACCATGGGTAAGACCTCCTAAGGCTGGCTTTACACGGTGAAACTTGGGTAAAACGAACGCATGGTGTAACGTGCCCTGCAACGCACTTGAAACTTGTCTGAAACTGACACTCTTTGTAACACTGGTAACGTGTCAGATATCAAAATCTTTGCTGTATATTTTCAAACTATTTGATTTCAACCATAGCTGTAGACTAGTTCTTTGATAACTTAAATAGTTTACTTTTTAAATAGAAACATAATGTTTAGGCTACCATGCACAATATTGGTGTAATCTTTTTTTATACTGTTCAGCAAGAAAACTATATTATAGCTAATGGTATATTTCAATTGCTTGAACTGTCACATTGCATGGAAAAACATGCAACTAGTTGCAAGAAAGTTTCACATTTAGAATTTCTTTGTAACTGTCAAGTTGAACTAGTTGCCGTTGCAAGTTACCTGAATTCAAATGCACATTGAATGTGTCTGTCTACCCTGCAGGCTTTGACACAGATGCACACTTTAGTGAAGATGTTAAATGCAATAATCTTTCTGTGGTAGATTACTACATGTACAATAAAATCTATGAGGCAGTAAATGTAGTTCTGTAGTAACCTGCGCTAGAAAATACTTTATCTACGGGGCTTCATTTGATATAGTAACATGTAGTTTAGTTAGATCTGCATATTAACTACCTGACATGTTCCTCAGGGGGAGAAAGGATGGCTGAGAATCGTCACCAGTGCTTATAAAGGAGGGAGTGGCAGCAAATACAATCTGGCCGTGGAGGAAGACTGTATGTATGGCGACCCAATCGTACCTAAAGGATACCTCTAGAGGGCGCCAGTCGTGACCTGTTCCCATTTTAGGCAGGGGATGTTTTAACTGGATAGAAGATAAAGGAAAGGGAATTTAATTTTTAATTGCTGTTTTTTTTTAAAAAGTCAATCATGAATTTGTTTTCCATTCTGTGGAGCTCCAAAGCAATACAACAGATGCCATGGTGGAGGATATGTTTCCATTAACTGCAGTTGTTCCTAAATACCTTGGAAAGCATGTTATCCAAGATAATGGAAAAATTGAAAGAACACAGAATGCTGTCTATATTGCACTGCCATAAAACATGAATATACATGTATGTTTTGATCACATCAGACACTACAGCTATGTGCTGCCAAAGAACTTGTTAGGTGTTTTTTTAAATCATTAGTTTTAGAATTATTTTAAATTGTATTTGAGTTTACATAATGTTTAGGCTTAAAATGGAGGATGTACAATTATCTTCAGGTAATTAACTGTGCCTTTCTTGCATATAGTTATTTTGCTGTACCACAACAATAAAGACAAATCAGTCAATATTGTTTAATTTGACCATGAGTTTTTGTTAACTTTTACTATTCGTAACCTCAGCCTTGCAACAGTATGACTTAAGTTCATACTATTGCCTACCTGTAAAGTTGAAGTATTCTTTGTAAAAATCTTTCCAGATCATTAATCATTCCAGCTCTGATAAATAAACTTCAGCCTAGTGACTGAATGCATATTTTCAATCTTGTATGTAGGCTATTTACATAAAGCTGCAAACTGGTTGTGGGTTTGATAAGAATGTCTGTTGAAATAGTCAATAGTAATGCTTGCGTAAGCCTTTACCATCTCAGTGTACACAAACCTAAAAGGGTATAGCAACATATTCAGCGTCTTTCAGAATGGACCGATTGGAACAAGCTCAACTAATTATAATTCTAACTTGTCATCGTGAAATAATGTTTGAACTTGGGTCCATTGTATTGAAACACCCTGTATTGTCAGTGATCAAAAAGGCCTCGGCAACACGTTTATG
This sequence comes from Forbesichthys papilliferus, assembly GCA_025399855.1. Lineage (NCBI taxonomy): Eukaryota > Metazoa > Chordata > Actinopteri > Percopsiformes > Amblyopsidae > Forbesichthys > Forbesichthys papilliferus. The sequence goes on along the minus strand of JAODOY010000387.1, from coordinate 11,910 downwards.
TACATTATAATCACGGTTGTGAAAATTACTATTCAGAAGTGATCCAATATCAATAAAGAAAGTCTGCATTTTTTATTTTAAAAACAGCTCAAACATATAAAATATAGAAAACCAAATATACAAGTATGACAACAATATTGTGCACGTGCATTTCACCTTCAAACATGTAATATTAGAAGTTCCACTGTTTGAGGTTGACAACATTTACATAAGTTATCTAAATAATAAAGACTACACCTTAATGTCCAGCAGAAGATATCAAAGTATTGGTTTGTGGTGAGGTCCTGCACGCCTGTCTTCAAGGTACATTCGTACGTCTAAACAAAGTCCATCTGTGTCCTCCTTAGATCAGTTAATCATGATGAAGTTAGACTTGCAATGAGCTGGGAACAAAAAGTGAAAAGCCTCATTTTTTTGTGCAAATGGTTTACAGCAATGGCATTCTAATAATGCTTTACGTTGATTACGCTATTGGCATACCACTATTTAAATATTTCTGTTTGATTTAAAGCTTATTACATCGGTATGGATAAGCTGTGTGAAGAATCAACAGCTCTTTTTGTCAACAAACAATACAAGCAAGTCTAAATGCTCGACATGAACATCTAGATTCTTTGTGCAGGACCACAAAGAGCATTATCCTACAGTACACCGTAACACTGCTAGCATGCGCGCTGCTAGCATGCGCGCAGCCGGAAGCTGCTAGCATGCGCGCAGCCGGAAGCTGCTAGCATGCGCGCAGCCGGAAGCTGCTAGCATGCGCGCAGCCGGAAGCTGCTAGCATGCGCAGGAAACCCACCTATGAATTCGGCGACTGGGTCGTGCTCTCCCTCTGTGCGGATTGTGCCAGCTATGCTGTCGTTCTCCAGGATGGGCAGGAAAAGCTGGACGAAGTCTGACGTGTATGGAGGAGCGATGACGTCCAGCACCTTAACAAGAACACAGGACTGATTGAGGGGGTGATGATGTCATGACTAGAGCGGGGTCATAAAGAGAACATAACCTATACCAGAGACAGGCCGCTTAGATAATTATACATCGACTTCTCCTCCAACTGCCATATTTGCCGTACTTATCCCATGAAGTTATATTCAGAAGAGTCAGCTTTATAACTGACGAACCTTATGTTAGCTATTAAGGACATTGTGTGGTTGCACTGACTAAACCCACAGTTGCATGTATGTAGTCGTACGAACAAAAGTCTTTAGAAACCATATTTTGGGGCAGTAACTAAGTTTTAAACAGGTATTTTTTTAAATCACGTTTTACTCTAACATTTTAAGGTTTTTATGTCCTGGTGACCATTGACCATGCACTCTAAAAGTTAAAAGTTGTAGTGGGTGGAGTCAGGCTCAGATCTGGGGTGCAGTCAAGATATGGCTCTCATTCATTTATGGTCTTCCTATAACTTTCTATAGGCATTACCAAGATGGCTGCCATTTGAACAGACGTGCCTATATAAAGGACTTAGAGACTATACTCACTATAGAGAACCTAAGTCACTTTTGAATTATGAGACCTTAGTTTGGAAAAAATGTATGCAGTCAACAGTGAGAATCAAATTTTGATTTTAATTGAATTGTTTGAACTGTGACACGAAGTACACATATGATGTTTGTATATTTAAATGATAATTGTTCAAGTCAAGAACGTTGCAGTTTGTTGTGAAACTATGAAGTAATCTTTAGTTTTGTGTGTAACCGCTCAGTGAACTACAGCTTTCGTCTCGCACACGTCACCAAAACAACGCTCTTAGGCTTCAGGATTGTGGCACGAAAACGCCATGACACTTACGCGACACGGGCTTTGTAGTTTTACCAATTACATATTTTCAGTCTTATACTTTAACAAATGCACGACAAACAGATTTCTTGACTATAAGAATTTCCTTTTAAATACTCAAACACGTCAAGTTAGTGTCACAAAGCAAATGGGATCTAAAAATAATTGTATTCTCGCCTTTGACTACCATACGTATTTTTTTAGAAGATAGGTGACATAACACAGAAGTGACTTATTGTACCACAAATGCGGTTCCAGGTGCTTTCAATACAGCATCTAAAAGTAACATGTTGTCACCACTGTAGTCAAAGTGGATCAAAGGAGAGCCCCGGGTCTAGTTCCCTTTCTGTTTTACTTTTACTGAATTCATTGTGCCGCTGGTTTGCTTAAAAACCACAGAGCATGTCTTCCCAAAACACCTTTATCAGAGAGATTTACACAGTGAGGTTCCACTTCCACATTCTACTTTTGAAAGGGGGGGGTGTTTCAGGCCACGCGTGGTGGACTTAGCTGTCTGGCCCCTGCCTACGTCAGCCTCTACAGCAAAATATCGTTGGTGACATTGCCCACTTAAGGGACCAGAAGCGTAACATTTTTACTCAATAGAAATGCATTACTCCATCCATGTAACTATAAAATATTTGTCCATTCACTTCCTAGTTGCTGCAGACATGAACAGACACCAGCATGCTCTTAGCTTCACGCCTTCACCTCCTCAGGAAAGCGCAGTGGCCGGCCGTTACCTCGGTGACAAAGTAGCGGATGAGGGAGATATCCGTGTTGAGCTTCTCCAGGCACCGGCGGATGTAGCCGACCACAGGCAGCACGTAGCCACGGCTCAGCAGGTGGACCATGCGGTCCAGAAGGGTCTTCTTCAGCTCCATCTGAGGGGAAGGGGGGGGGGACAGGGGCACAACACTGTCAGCTGGAAAGGCTCTAGAACGCTTTAAAAGGGGCTCTAGATGGCACTCCAAGGGCTTTATGTAACCACTAGATGGCACTCCAAGGGCTCTATGTAACCACTAGATGGCACTTTAAGGGCTCTATTTGCCCACTAGATGGCACTCCAAGGGCTCTATTTGACCACTAGATGGCACTCCAAGGGCTCTATGTAACCACTAAATGGCACTTTAAGGGCTCTATGTGACGTCCTGCCACTAGATGGCACTCTAAGGGCTCTATGTAACATCCTGCCACTAGATGGCCCTCTAAGGGCTCTATGTGATGTCCTGCCACTAGATGGCTCTTTAAGGGCTCTATGTGATGTCCTGCCACTAGATGGCACTGTAAGGGCTCTATTTGACCACTGGATGGCACTCTAAGGGTCTCTATGTGACGTCCTGCCACTACATGGCCCTCTAAGGGCTCTATTTGACCACTAGATGGCACTCCAAGGGCTCTATTTGACCACTAGATGGCACTTTAAGGGCTCTATGTGACGTCCTGCCACTAGATGGCACTCTAAGGGCTCTATGTAACATTCTGCCACTAGATGGCCCTCTAAGGGTTCTATGTGACGTCCTGCCACTACATGGCACTGTAAGGGCTCTATTTGACCACTGGATGGCACTCTAAGGGGCTCTATGTGATGTCCTGCCACTACATGGCACTCTAAGGGCTTTATTTGCCCACTAGATGGCACTCTAAAGGGCTTTATGTGATGTCTTGCCAATAGATGGCACTCTAAGGGCTCTATGTGATGTCCTGCCACTAGATGGCACTCTTAGGGGCACCAGCATATCACACAAAGGGGAATGTGACACCATTACTCCACTATATCTTTACATGGGAAATTGTTGTTTACTAAATATCATATAGGACCTTTAACTTATAAAACACAGACCTGCTCCATGACATCCAGCTGTGAGTGTTCCGTCTCAAACAGTTTGATGAGAAGCTGGAGGACCTGGGGGTGCAGGAGCTGGTGACACGTGCAGATCTACACGGGAGGGGTGGGAAGGGGGGTGAGGTCAGGCTGTGAAGGCCGATTGAGTTTCTGCGTCGAAGCTACGATGTACCAAACAGATAGGGTCCCCGTAACCGTAGGGGTGTTAAAAAATATTGATACACCCGAGCATCGCGACATTCCGGTGCACGATACTGTATTGAGTCTCTAAATCACTTTTTTAAATAATTTTAAATGTAAAAGGGACCATGTACAAACTACATTAACCTCAAAAGAGAGGAAAGATGCTTGTAACCAGATTTAGCTTAAAGTACATTTCCATCTGCAGTCCCTGAGAAAGTTTACATAAGTGTTTTTGGTGCTACAGCATTGCTATGACAGTTTTCCACAAATTAGAAACTGCAATATACAGCCTTGCTTACAGTATCGCATTATATCAAATCGTGGCCCCTGTATTAGACAGTCTCCCTTTGACAATTATGGTATAATTCTAAGAAATCTTTATTGTAAACATTTGTTTTTTCCAACTGGCACAAATTGTTTTCTGACGGTCAATTACAACAGCGCAGGACTACTTCCTGGTTGGAGCTGGGGACGAGAGGTGCTAACACAGCATACTAGGACTGACCTCGTCCAGCAACGCCAGGTGAACTGGCGTGTGGTCCGTCTGCAGCTGGAAGTAGCGGGGCTCCGACACCGTCCAGTCTACCCACTTCAACACGCCCATGGCGACCACAGGAAACCTGAGCAGACGCACACAGTACAGCGTAAGGAATGGGACTTGGTGGTGCTGCGTGGCCACGCCCACATTTGCAACTAGACTTTATTAAGTCTGAGACGTGTCAGTTAAAGCTGCTGTAGGTAGCATTTAAGAGTTGCCACAACAGCTAGCAAAGAAAAAGCATTTGACTCACTGATGGCTCCGGCACTGCTAATAAATTACATTTCTTGCAGTGTTACTGCATACTTCTAATGTATTACTACTTAAAGGAGTCATTTCATGCTCCTTTTAACTTGTTGACACAGTTCCTTGACTTCTCAATGCAATGTAGTTGACAAGCTTAGGTGAAAATACCGGATACTTTATGTAAAATAGCACATCATACAACTCTTTAGATAACGGTCTGATTTCATTGACTGTTGCTTTAAATGTAACAAGTCACTGATTCTACAGTTACAGTACAGTTCTCTGTGCGTGCTGAAAACATAATCTGGTACACAACAACAACGCCATGGGCATGAGTTTCAATGTGTGTGGGGGGTGGAGCTTCTGAGGGAGTGATGTGGCAGTGGCTAGTCTCGAGAAACAGACAGACCCTGCCTTAAACAATCCTCCCTACCGCACCTCTAAAGACCATTGGGAGGCTCCATCACTTTCCTGCCCTCACCTGATGCACTGGTACAGCGTTCCCAGTTCAGCCACCAGCTCTGTGGCACCCTTGTTCTCATTGCAGCACAGGTTGTGCACCGTCTCGATCGCCTTCGAAGACGACTTCAGTTCATCCTTGTTGATGTTCACCCGCTTGTTCTGGGGAGAGTAGAGGAGGTGTTAAGTCAAGAGGTGGCGGGGACGCGACTCAAAACAAAATGTTTTATCAAATGTATTCAAAACCAACATTCACAGTGTTCAGTGTGAGTGCGGAAACAACCCTCCTGCACACACGTTACATTTCAACGCGCAGCATTTAAAGCTGCACACGGTAAGTGGTGGCAAAGTGGCGGCCCCTCTGGTCACAAGACAAAACTGCACCCGTATGTATTTTCCTTTGCTCTGTAGTCATAGCAATCTTAATTCATTGTGTCAATGGCAATACAGTTGAACTGAATACTGATTCATCCAGAACACATAAGGCCCAGGTACACTCTCCGCATTCACAGAAGGCAGAGGTCGGCGGACGGGGCATGTTGACTGAACTAAACATCGTCACGCATACAGCGTACCTCCAACCCACTACAGATGGCAATTAATGTCCTGCATAAATGAGTGTTCTAGGTGTAGAAAAACTATTGATTTCAGCAAATCTTTGCAATGTTTGCAATGTTTGCATATAAAAATCGAAGTTATAATAATAAACGCTAATTGTACAGAGAAAGTAAAAGGATTCTTTGTTGTCACGCTGTTGATTTCACAAGAGCTTGGGAAGAGATTCCAGTACTAACAGACAATAAAACTCTTTAACTCCCCCCAGATGAAAAGACAACCAACGTGCTTCATACCTTTTTCCACGTCTCAACCACACTGGCAGCGTAGGCTAGGATGTGAATGTACTTGTGTTTATGGTCCTGGTTGATCTTCGAGCCGGGCTTGAATAGCGACTGCATGAACAGGTCCAAAAAGGCGGGCACTCTGATCTGATGGAGGAGGAGGAGACGGTTAAATGTGTTGGGAACACAGAGGGAGGGAGGGAGGGAGGGAGGGAGAGGGAGAGAGAGAGAGAGAGAGGAGAAGATGGCTAGTCCTCACCAGCTCCACTGGAGGCGGGTCCATGCTGCTGAACATCTTAAAGAGCACAGTGATGTCGGCGGGGTTCAGCGCCCCTTTGGACAGCATGGCGCCCAGCGCCTGGCAGGCCCGCGGATAGGCTGACGCCGTGCCCAGGGCCAGCGTGATCTGGCTGGCGTCGTGGCCCCTGGGGACGAGGGCCAGGTGTTATTACGGCTTTATGCCACTAGATGGGACGCTACAGCACCTGTTTAGACTGTGCGCAGCTAATAAAATGCCCATATGTTAGACCCTCGAAGTTGTTGCAATTTAATAAATCAAAATATTATTTTGAAATCAAGTTACAGACATACTTTCAGACCGAAGTCACAAATGCCCCAGTCACCCAAACACAGGAAGCGGTTAAAATAACAAAAGAGAAGAAACCACTGCAGTGAATGATAACATGACTCAAGGTTACATAACACCCCACACCACAGTTAATCCTCGCGTCCACCAAAGCGTTTTTTTTTTCTCACGCCAGCGTTATTTTTCAATTGATTCCAATGGGAGCGAGGTGTTTTTCCAGGCTTCTAAAAACGTGGCGCTGGGGCTGTCATCATTTTTTCATACGGTGATTAAGGTTGGTTTAATAGCGCGCTGTGTGGAAATGTGTGGTTCTGGGGCATAAACACAATTTCTAGGCAACATGCATAGTCCGTAATGAGACAATGTGCAATGGCATATTTGCTACCAGTTTAGTGCACCGGTGTTCTGACTGTAGGTATGCAATCACAATTGGCATATGAATGACCAAAATGTCAGATGAAAAATATGACCAATAAATTAAAAGCATTTTAAATAGCTCAAGATCAAAAGCTTAAGCTAAGCTAATCAAAAGCGGTTGGTTTAGCAACATTGTGGTATCGCAATATTGTGGTTTTCGCGACAGCCCTATATGGCGCAGAGCGTTTTTTCCCCTCGCCAAACACCGGGCGCTGAGCGTTTCTTCAAGTTGAAACATTTCTACTTTGGGTAGTTTCCCCGGCCGTCCAATCACAGCGGAGAAGGGGCGGGACAAATACTACGAGCAACAGTTATATCCTACAGCTTTGGGGGACGTGCTGCCTCACAGCTGCCGTTACCTGTGGTGAGCGGACTTCTGCACTTCCTGGCCGATCCTGCGCATGGCTGACCCCCCCTGTTCCTCCTGGGACAGGATGGACATCATGGCCTGGGCGAACAGGTAGGTGTGCTCTCCGTGACACACCATCTTCTGCAGAAAACCAAAAGAAGAGGCGGGCTCACAGCGGGTGCACGTTTGCGAACAGTTTCTCGCAGTCCTCGGCGAACACACATTGACGCTGGACGAAGGGTGACACTTTGGATCTAATATATTGGGAATGTTTACACAAATCGTTCCAAATGTCATGTTAAAGCAAATGCGTTCCCCACAAACGCTCGTCAATTGTGAACGCACCTCAGATGGAAACGGTGCAGCATGTTAGAGCAGCTCCGCTGAGTTACCAGGGAAATAGTTACGTTTGAACGCTAATCTGAGGCACACAAGTGAAACCACTTGATTCCCATTATGATAGATATAATAGTGAAGAGAACAATGGAGCCTGATAGGAAACATTTTCTATCAGAAAAATGTAGACCAGTCATTGTTGCATAGTGTTGAATCGGTGGTGCGCAGCAGGGGAGCAACGTGTGGTTTCACAAGTGAAGCTCCACCAAAACATTTCTGAGGTAATACAGGAAAGTTTGCAGCTTTATAGTTACAGGACAGAACAAAGGGGGGCAGTCATGGCCACCCCCATAGGTAAATGTTCATTTGGTTGTGTCCAGTGTGGGTGCAGCCTTTAGCTGCTTGACCTGCAGACACAGCTGGGTATCAGGGAATACAATGACATAGAAATATGCTGCCATCCAGTCTGTAGCTATGACAACTGCTGGGTGAGGTTGAAATGGGCAACACATGTACATTAAGCACTGTCTTGTGTTTGTGGGACATTTAAGCATGAGATGCAGAGAGCACAGAAATACAGCTGAAGTGGTAAATCAAGTATTACATGTCTGCTAAAGGCAATAACTATGATAACTAGTTGAGTAATCAAATCACATTCCTTCAAGCCCTGGTGAAGACAGCAGAATTTGAGTCTCACCGCAAACTCTGGCAGGTTTTTCTCCAAGTTGTCTTCTCCTCCGTCGAGCAGTGTGGCCAGAGAGGTCCTCAGCACCCTGGAGAACACCTCCAGCTGTTGGCATGCCGTGGACACGCTGGTGATCTCGCCCTGGTAGCCTGCATCGGATATGAGCTGCACACACACACACACAAACGCACGCACCACACTCGTGTGAACTGCTGTGAGATGAATGCTCAAATGCAACACACACCTCATGAAGAACAACTGATCATCTTATGGATGAATGCTCAAGTCGATATGTGAGTGCATCAAGGTTAATGTAACATTAAAAAGGAACATTTGGTCAGATACAGTGACAGATTTATAATTATAATATACACACATAACATCTTCAATACAAACAAACGGATGCAGGCGAAACATAAAGCCTGACAAGTTGTTTCTGATCCTGTTCATTCTATTTTCTAAAGAATTTATAAAACTGCCCCCGGGAAGGTGCTATAGAATTTTCTACAATGACCAAACACTTCTACAAATAGACTTTCATACAATAACTTAGCTAAATTTGCAAACATTATTTTCACAGGCTGTTGTTTGTGATATTTATTTTAGGGATACGCCGACAGACGGAAGAACAATGAGGACACGGTTGAATCGATCCAAAATCTGGAATAACTACGTTCGTCGGCAAACTTAAGCAAATATAAGCTTAAATTTGTAATGTTGTTCATCAAAATACCCTTTTCCATGGCCGAGCAGCTGCCTCCAAGCCTTACATCAAGTGCAGTGCAAAGTGCGGATGCAGTGGTGTAAAGCATGCCACCACTGAAGACGTGTTCTCTGGAGCGACGAACCAAGCTTCTCTGTCCGGCAGTCTGATGGACGAGTCTAGGTTTGGAGGTTGCCAGGAGAACAGTATTTGCCTGACTGCATTTTTCCAAGCGTAAAGTTTGGTGGAGAGAGGATTATGGTGTGGGGTTGTTTTTTCCAGGAGTTGGGTTATGGTGTGGGGTTGTTTTTTCCAGGGGTTGGATTATGGTGTGGGGTTGTTTTTTCCAGGGGTTGGATTATGGTGTGGGGTTGTTTTTCCAGGGGTTGGGCTTGGTCCCTTAGTTCCAGTGAAAGAACTGGAACAGTGCGGAAAGCAAGGTCCATAAAGCCATGGATGAGCGAGTTGGTGTGGAGGAACTTGACTGGCCTGCACAGAGTCCTGACCTCAACTTGATAGAACACCTTTGGAATGAATTAGAGCGGAGACTGCGAGCCATGCCTTCTCGTCCAACATCTGTGCCTGACCAAATGCACTTCTAGAAGAATGGTCAAGAATTCCCATGAACAAAACTCCTAAACCTTGTGGAAAGCCTTCCCAGAAGAGTTGAAGCTGTTATTTTATTTATTTAATGTAAAAAGTCTATTGAAAGAAATCAAATAAAACTTGACTGTGAAGGGGTTTATACTGTCTGCCGGTTATTCAGCCTGGGATGTAATACCTTTACGGTGAAGTTGAGCATCAGGCAGTCAGGGTGGGCCTCGGCTAGCTTGTAGAAGAGGTCTCTCCATGTAGTGTGGGCTATCATTTGCTCCAGCCAAGCAGGTGTCTGAGCAAAACACAGCCCAGTTGAATTTGCGCGTATGCTTGTGTGTGTGTGTATATATATAATTTAAAAAAAAAAAATGTATTTGAAATTCAGCGACTTGTATGATAACGTGAAATAAACATCTGCAATGCCAAGTACTTAAGATGTGATGTGCAATGTGATTGAGTTGACTATCAATGTTGAGGATATCTTTGATGACAGATGACTGAAACATTTTGGTTAGGAAATATACAAGATACAGTACTTAGCTAGGTAACCAATGCCTGGAATGTCCACTAGCTACCAAGATGTGCGACCAGTGAATCGTGTGTGCTGTCTGGGACTTAACTCTTTACAGATGTCAACCATATTCCCAAACATTATAAACCAACGCAGCCTTGTGTCTCACCTCTCCTTCAACGGTGAAGATGGAATCTGCCTTCTGAGGGTCAAAGTGCTTTATCAAAAGACTCTTGAGGTGGTTTTCTACACGCTCTTGGACTTGAGCTGGCTCTACCCCTGCAATGAGTTGGTTAGAACACATACAGATATACTTGACTACTTGTTCCCTTCAAAATGTTCACGTGTACTGTATGGTAATTATGTTGTACATACTTAGACTTAGTTACTTTATTATCCATTACACAATCAGTATATACAATAATAAATTTAGACATTTTTATTTGTTAACTATAGTACATTATCCTTAATATGCATATTTAATGTATGTGGCTTGGTTTCTACCACTGTAATAGCATCTAGTCAAATCCCATGATCGTCTTAAAAGTAATTGATGCTCAAGTTAAAAGTAAATAATTACACGCCAATTACAAAGATTTAGGGCATTTACCCATTTGTATTAGCCACTCTGCCAACAGGTTGACGGTTTGTGCCACAGCAGAGTAGTTTTCAGAAAGCAGCTGGATAACATTTTCTGGGGAACCACCTGATTGGAAATACCTTGCAGTAGAGAGAGGATCACTACTAAAACCATTCTGAATATAATGTTAAAACACATTGAGATCATGGTGGCCAGTTCCATACATTTTAAGGGTGTTAAATACAGCAGGCTCCATAATGTAGTCCCTGCTGGAGAATTTCTGCAGACAATCTTCCTGGACTGTTCCATCGTTTTCTCCTTCCGTGTATCCATCCTCCTGAAACATATTAGCTGGTGAACCAGGGTACCGTACTGTTCCGGAGCAAACTGCAAAAACTTCACTTTAATACATCTTGAAATACGGTCTTGGTTGATCCTGATGTGCTTTATTAACATGTTACTGGTAAAATAAAGAGAGGTTAGTCCTCTTTAGCAGAAGATAAATTTCAACACGCTATACCTGATGCATTGAGCTCGTTGTATTGCATTACTGTATTACACTGCATGTAAACAAGATAAATCAAGTTATGCGAGGTATATACACGTTATTTACCTTTCATCGGCGGGCTAGCTGGCTTAGCCATAGCTTACATGACAGGCATAACCGACATAACATTAACATTGCAACTTTAAAAGTTGCCACGGTTGTTAGCAGTATATTGTAGTATGAAGGTTTGCTGATGCTAGCGTTGGCGATGCACTGTTTGTACTACGGTACCGTAGCCCCTATAACAACACAAGCAACAAGTGAAGATGTTACCATGTTCCCATCAGGCCCTTCCCAATCTCCAGCCGTGCCGTAGTATTCCTCGTCCATGGTGACGGGAAGGTAACAGCCTTGCTTCACAGACCTTATTATCTTATTGTTGTTACACTGTTTAATATAGTGGTGATATATTTACATCTAGTGAATTTGGTAGCTAGCTCGCTACCCTCGCTTCGGCTAACAGGAAAATGGCGAGACGCTACGCAGGCGGGTCACAAATTGAAGCCACGCCCACTACATTATCGCTGAACAACTTTTAATTGGAAACAGGAACATTTAATTTGAAACAGGAAAATGATATATATATATATACATATATATATACACATATATACATATATATATACACATATATACATACATATATTTACATATACATATATATATATATATATATACACATATATATATATACACATATACATAT
>JAODOY010000386.1:0-13781 GCA_025399855.1 Forbesichthys papilliferus | reverse complement strand
GTCACATGAAAAGATATGCTCACATATTTGCAAATATGTGAGGGGTGTACTCACTTTTGTGAGATACTGTATATCTAATTAATAGCACAGACTGATTCATCCATCTATGAGACCTGTTGCAAAACGAATGACAGCGTTTCTAATATCCTTGCTCGGCCCTATCCTACTTATCTAATCTGTCTGTCAATACTAGCAAATCTTACGACTTCTGTGAACTCTCTTTTAGCTACAGTATCACCCACGGGAATCTTTTATAAAGGAGAAAGTTCACTTTGCAAATGGAACATGCAGCATTCTCATGTGTAATTAAAGTGCTTACAAGCAGATAAACGGTATAAACCCATTTACGGCCGAGTCCCGACGTCACGCCAACTTCACAAAGATATGCGCAGCTCAGCAACAGAAGTCTTTTAAGCCCCATATATAAAATAAATAATCTATTTTACAATTATCCTTATGACTCAACATTATTTTACCTGCTATGAGTCCTAGATAATCATTTTTCCTGTTCTTTTTATTAACCAGTTTAAATATATTCGGAGCGAGAACACAATCCATAAAATTCACTTTTGGTGCTTTTGTCAATTTCGACAGATGTACACATTCTCTGGCACGATACCTCCTCGTACTTTCGTCTGCTAACAAAAAAACACCAAGCATGACTAGAAGCTGTGTGACTGGATGCAGTAATAACAAGGTTGGGAACCCAGAACTAACTTTGTAGATCTTTTGAAGTGAAATATTTAGACAAAAGTCATCATAAATACAGGCAGAGACAGTACGCAATAGGCCCACTGGAGATAAACACAGACAATATTCTAAATTTCACCATGTCAATTATTTTAGCACGCTATGTCAACCAGCGTCTTTTAGGCATTTTGCCGATATGGCTGCAAGCAATTAAATGTGATCTTTGGTGGTTAATACTTTGATAGCTTGACAAGTCATTGGACTCAATCGCACTGCTGTTGCAAATCTGTGTGCATGCTATGTATGTCATCACTGCTTTAAACAGTAAATGGGTCTATACACTACAGGTCTAGGACAATGTAACGCATGAAGCCTAAGAGCTTTTGTAGGTCGCTCGTGATATGCTACTGCTGTTGCGTCACTGCCGGAGGGGGGCGGGGGGTAGCCAAGATTGTATTTTTAGAATGGGACTGAGCATATTCTTTGAACCTACAACGTCAAGCACTCTGCTTGCGTAATAGTGGGATTATTGTTACAACGCTATTTTTAGCCACCATGTGTGAGTGTGTTGGGGTTTTTTCCTTCTTCTTTTTTTTTTGCCTGGGTCAAACATGGAGGCAGTGCTCTTCCAAGGTCTGTACAATGCACGTGCAGTCCAGTTCTGAGCACCGCACCTGTCACAAGGCAAGAGAAAGGAAAGAGCGTGTTTGAAGTACGACATAAGTGCAGGTCAATGAGAAGGAGCAGTACTTTGAGTATAGAGCTATATTTGAAAGTGTTGTGGAATTATAAGCAGGCTTTCACATATTTCATATGGAAAGAACCACGATCAGATGAGCAGAAAAAGGGGTATTTGTATTAATTTATTCAGATAAACATACGGTTGTGTTACTTCTACTGTATCGTAGGGACTTGGCACAGAGGGTCAACACAGAACTCATACTGTCAAGGTCACTTTTGAGTCCAAACAGGGAGAGGTGTGTCTTCCTGTATCGCCATGACAACCTGGAAGTAAGAAGAGGGCAAACATGGGCTACATTCCTGGAAAAAAAAAAAAAAAACATTTAGGAAGGAATGTTTCGTCTGTAAATAGTAGGATCATGTCATGTCATGTCATTGGTTGACTATTCTGCCACTTTATGCCTGTACCACTCACGTGATCACATTCCCAACGATGTCTGAAACATCTTCCATGCATTCATTTTAAGAATTATATTAATATGTATGATGCCAGAGATGCATCCTAAATAATAGGAAAACTGGGGACACAATGATACAATATTAATCCACTTTTATAAAAAGAAAACAGCATCTACCCTGCTATTGGTTGTCAAGGACTGAACTCCGTCACTGGGCGCTTGATGGGAATTGGCGTAAAGTAAAATGTTCTCCAACTTTCAACTGTCTCTGTCTGGATCGATTTTGTAGCAGAGTGTAGCTCCACCCACTGTTGCTTACTGTCGCTGGCTTGCGTTCGAAATTAATGGTAGCTTGTTGCTTTGTAGTTGTAGCAAGCGGGCAGTGTGAACGTACGGTTATCACTCTGGCAGTTGAGGACATAGCGTCACGTGAACTAGCCGCTGGCAGACACTATCTCTACAACAATGTCAGCCCTGGCTCTGTTCATGATCCTGGGCGAAGACATGCTGCAGTGTACTGTAGTATACTGCAGCAGTGAGTGAGTGCGCGCGCACACACGCATACATTCTATCTCTACAATCTTCTCCTCACATACCTGGTGTGTGTTTACCGTAACCTCCTCAATTGTCTCCCTCTCCAGCCAATAAAAGCCACCGGCAAAGCATGTCATGCTGAATTCATTCCAGATACTCAGATCACGTCTGAGCATTTTTCTGTAAATTCCAGGAGAAACCCAGACCATTCCGACCATTCCAGACTTTTGGGTGTCGTGCTTAAGAAGTGTGAAACGGTTTTAAAATGTGCACTCCTCAAACTGCAGAGGAGTACTAGGTTTTTTTTTCTGGGAAACATTCCATTTGGTTGTACAATTGAGTCCACAGACCTTTACGTAAAAGCGAGTCATGAGGCCTGAGGTTAGGCCAGTTGGAAGTGTAAAAACAAACAACAAAAAAAATAGGCCTGGCCACTGTATCATGAGCGGATGTGCGTGCGTCAGTTTGTGGCCTTTCATAAGCAAAACTGTTTGGAAGACTGGGTTGGACCGCAAGCGCAAGACTGTGTAATGTAGAAACGGATTTGATTGTTTTAACTTAAAACGTCTTATGTCTAACGTGTGTGTGTGTGTGTGTGTGTGTGGGGGGGGGGAGTAGGGAGGTTGTGCGTTGTTAGACACCCTAGCTGCAGCCTCTCCTCTAGCTAGCCTAGTTTCATCTCTGCCTTTTTCCCTGGAGTTTGGTTATTTCTAGCAACGCACGGTGCTCTGCTCCGGTTTAGTCATTGCGGTGTTCTGTGCAGAGCAAGCACATTGTGCATTACATCCAGCAGGGAGGGAGACTTTGAGGAACGAGGTGGGAAAGAGGCCACTATAATAAAAAAATTAAAAAAGGGGTTCTGGAATGTACCCCGTTACCCTCTGAGTGAACAGAACCGGCCCAGATGGCGAAGGCACAATGGGCTCTGTCCGTGTTGTCGTCACCGAGGTGATCCTACGAGCGGTCTTCTTGAAGGTGGGGGTCTGCGGTCAAGCAGGTGATGACAACAACCCCTCCCCCCTTCACACTCCGCCCCCTCACAGCCTGAAAGATGGCCCCTGTCTGCTCCATGTGTGACGCAGTGGGAATATTAGCGCAGTGGGAATATTAGCGTGATTAGCGCAATTTAGCTGGGGTTTTCTGGATGCCAGCAGAAGGGACATATTGAAGGATTCGGTGGGGGTATTATGTGCTGCTCTCTAATCACAAGTGCCAGCCAGGTCTGAACGGTGCTGTTCCGTTAGACTACCCCCCCCCCCCCAGTTTCTCAGGGAAAGTAAAAAGTCGTTTTTAAGCCCGATTTTAGAATAATCGAAAGATGGAGCGCTTGCAATGCATTTCAATGTGGAAGCCAAAACGAAATGCTTGACTTGCATGGAACGATGGGTCGTACTGGTCTGTGTAATGGGCGAAAAGTTGCCCCCCCACCTTCCGAATATCAAATGTGGAAGTGCCGCCCATTGGAACCTCTCTGTTAAATGATAATCTCTCTGGTTATACCCTATTCAGGAGGGTCTGAATACAGAAGCAGTGCCGTCACCACAGCCTGACACACTCAGACATATGTTGCATCCACACGTTAATGCCTCGGCTCTAAAAGTGTCCTATTATGAGGAAATGGAACACCTAAAAAAAAGGCACCTCCTCGCCTACAACCTCGGCATTAGTGTTATATGACTTTAAGATTGCGCAATCCCGCCTCCTCCTTCCTTTATTTGGCTCCTTCAGCTTTTCTTTCCTCCGAGGTCAGAGGGGAAATCAGCTCGCCCACTGCCAACGGGGTGTGTGTGTGTGTGTGCGCGTGTGTGTGTGTGCGTGCGTGCGTGCAAATAGCCTGCCCTGCACCACCGGCGATGGGAGAGAAACGTCTCTTTGTGTAACTCTAAGGAATGCCGAGAGCCAGGTCTAACCAGGTCTAACCAGGTCTAACCAGGTCTAACCAGGTCTAACCAGGTCTAACTAGGTCTAACTAGGTCTTTAGCAGTCACAAATGTGCAGGTGTCATTTTGTTAATGACACATCTCTTAACCCCCCCCCCCCCTCCCCGCCTGTCTCCTCTGCAGGCCTCGTTGATGAGGACTACAGCTGACGTGTCACTAGTAGGATAACCCCCCCCCGCCCCCCACCCCCTCCCCAACCCCCCACCCCCCCCCAATCCCCACCCCTTCCCCAGAGTCTATCTCCACCTCCCCCTGGAGCCACCATGCTGATCAAGGAGTACCGCATCCCCATGCCGATGAGCGTGGAGGAGTACCGCATCGCCCAGCTCTACATGATCCAGGTGAGGTTGCCCCCCATCATTCCCAACGCCTCTGCACGCCCACGACTCCCTATGTGCCGGCATTTGGGATCTGCTGCCTCTCAGTTTTGGATCACCCACATTCCGGCACGTTATTGGCTAGAATCCTGTACCTCTCGACGACTACGATGTGAAAGTTACTTTTTAGATTCTATTTAAGGTGGGTCCACTTTCTGAATCATACATTTCTGACAGGTACTTTTTAGATTCTATTTAAGGTGGGTCCACTTTCTGAATCATACATTGCTGACGGTAGAGAAAATATGGTGAACTGTATGCCTCTTTATACCTTTATATCAACAATGCAGTTTGAGCACAGGCCGGATCCGGTGGCTAATCGAGAACCAGTTCTTCGCTTTTTCGACAACAAAAGAATCGGTTCTTATCAACTGGTTCAATTAAATAACTCAATACCTTGACTAGCGATTTCTCTACCACCTAGCAATCCTGCTCTTAAGTTTCTTTGTCGAATGCGATTTTCTCTCTACCCTGTAAAGTAAAAAAAAAAGATAAAAGATTTCTTATTGATTCATTGAGCACTTTTCTACCATGTCAATATATCATTAAATCATAATACAAAGCTCCTAATGGCCTAAATACTAGTCATGTTGACAAGATGCTGTAACGATGCAGTATAATATTGTTTGCTTACAATTGCTGGTATTTGACTTGTCCAAAAAATGCCAAATGTCGTAAATGTATATTGGTCGTTCTAGATCCTGGATGAAACCAAAAATAAAAGCGAGTCTTAGCCTGGCAGAGAAGGAGGTGATATTCTCTGCTGCTGCGAAGCTGAGCAAGCTCCGCAGTCAGTTGACATTGCAGTTGGAAGTGGACTTTTCTTACAGAATGCGTGTGTGTTGTCAAATCTGTGCATGTGCTTTGTGACTGTGCTACTTGGCATGCGTTAGCACGGACATTGGTTCTGGTAGTGTGTGTTGGATGTTTATTGATCGGCTGATTTCATGTTGAAGTTATGATGGAGGTGTATGCATCAATAATGGCTTGGCACAGTAAACTGCATCTAGAAAAAAATGAATCTCTATAAGCAGATCAATGCATGAATATCCAGTGTCTGTAGTCAGCGACATAAGATATTTGTAGTGAATATGGACTGGTTTCAGTTTGTACTAGTTTGAGTAGCATTGACCAATCACATGACGTGTGCCATCATGTGAAGAGCAATGGAGGTGAACACATTGGCAGAAACAGAAGAGGCTGAGACTAGCCAGTGCTGTGTCTCAGACTTTACACAAGTAACGGTTGGCTGTGTGATAAAATTCACCTTTTCTGTCATTTTCCAACACATTCATTAACAGTGGTTGTTAAAAACCACTTTAAACATGGCTAGCCATGCTAGCTATGGAAACGGAAGCACACACTTCTAACTAGTGTACGACCACGAAGGCCTCGGTTTTGATTGGTCATGCAGGGTCTGGTGCTATAGTAACCGAGCAACAGCACCTTGTGTGCTGACAGATTATTTATATTAATGACCGTTTGGCCCTTTTGCAGGGTGTGTGTTTCTTCACGGAAAGCTTGGGTGCACATGTGAGCACATTTGAAGTTCATGTTCTTTTTTTTTTTCCTATTATCTAGTTAAGGGACTGTAGTCATGTGACCAGCTCCTGAGCAACAGTTGGGGGTATCCCTTACTCTTGGGGATACTCTTCTATCCTCAAGGATAAGCGCCGTCTTATCTTAACATGAATTATATAGGCAGGTTTGTTGGTCTTTAGTACTAATTTTCCCAAATGCAAACAAAGTCACTCCTCTAATGTAGCCCGAGGAATGATTTACCAGAATTTGTAACCTTTATAGCTGACAGATGCTGCTCCTTCTCTGGACATATTGACGGTACATTACCACCATGGGCCATAATGTTTTGTCCATAGAATATGAAGAACCTTTATGAAGGTTGAAGGTTCTGAGGGTTTGTTTTTGTGGCTTGCACTTCCTTCCCAGGCTCTGCTAGCAGTAGCCAGTTCTACATACTAAACAATAAAGATAATTTTCAGCTGCGCGTTAAATGCATACACTACCGTACATAGCGTGTCACAAGACGGAGAGGGAGAAGGAATTCAGTTAGTCTTACCCCACCACACTCAACCGTGTCGTAAGAACGCGCGTTGCTTCACATACTGCAGTGCTGTTGTTGTCGTTAGACTTTAAACTTTAAGAGGCTCTAAACAGATTAACACATCACTGGTTTACACAGAGAGCCTACGAAGCAAAGATTATCATCAATTGCACGTGCACCAGCCATGGAGGAGGCGTTCTTCCATTAGTGACCTATAGTTGCCTTTTCCCCTGACCTCACCCTCCCCGCTCTGCCGTTGCTGTGAGGTTTCCATCGCCACGGCAACCGCTGACATCACCAGCTATGCCATGCCGGTGGCCAGGTTCTGTTCTGATCGAGCGACGGAACGAGAAGAGACGGGATAAAAAAATAAAATAAATAAAAAATAAAAAGCTGTGAAGGAGAGAGGCGAATGCATTTGCGAGGGGGCGGGTGGAAGACCGAGTGCCTATTCTGACGAGAAAGGAAACAAGGCTTTTGCTGGTGTAAATACCTCTCCCAGTTTCCTGTACGTTACCAGGGCAACTGGAGCTTGCAGGCTCACACGAGGGATGGATCACAGACGGGCTGTCCATCCCTCGTGTGAGAGCTGACGGTTGAAGCCAGGGCCTCGGGACATCCTGGCCGTATCTGCAGGCAGGCAGCACCCCCCGCCTAGTCAGGGGCCCGTTCAGTTCCTCGACATCGTCCTTTGGCCCCGTGCCCCCCCCCCCCACACACACACACACACACACACACACACACTGTATGCTAATTGCAAATTAATTATCGCCACTGTGAGAGTTGCGATGACGTCGCCTAGAGCAAATGTGGGTTAAAGTAGGGAATTTAAAGTTTCACTATCTCGTGTCACGCGCGCACACACACACACACATCCACGACACTCATACTGAACTCTGAGCGGTGTGTAGAATGAAATGAAACGCGCCATCTCAACAGGAAAGGAGGCGAGAGAATCAAACCAGGATGTGACCTGAACTGCATCCTTATCTGCATCCTGCCAGTGAGACAATAATGTACAGCAGAGCTCTGCCGTTGCCTTTTTATTTTTAAAGAGACACTCCACGATGTGTGTTGCTGTTGGTTTTGAACTTTTGAACTTTGCAAAAATGTTTGGCAATTCCTTTCGACTCCCGCCCATTGCAGAGCTCATGCTGTTCTCTAACCCCCCCCCCCCCTAGTGTTGTACATTAGTGAAAGCCTTCTGTACCTTCTGTGATTGTGGTCTTGTGATTTAAATGTTCGGTTTAGACAGTGTATTTAATCAACTACATTTGTAACTTGTTTGGTGTGGAATCTCAACTTATGTTTATGGCATAGGTTTGACAGAGTTTTGTGTCTCTCATTATTATCTTATTAGCAGCATGTTTTTAAAAACAGTAGAGGTAAAACAAACAATACAGTTGTATCATCAAATACAGAAATGGAATAACTTCATTGTGAATGTACAAGTGAATGGAATGTCACTTTTAACAACTCTCCTTTTAAGCACCCTGAATGCAAAAACCACACAAAGGTCACTCGACCAGGACTATTTGCCTATTCCCTATTTATCTTCCTCCTTTTGTAGATGTCACTGTACATTACACCAGTGGTCAGCAACCACTGGCACGAGTGCCACCACGGGCACACGGTAGCTTAACCAATGGCACACTGGCAATAAGTGTGCAAGGGAGGTTTTTTGGAAATGTTCACACTCTCATCCTCATGCCAAATAATGTCTTTCACAGACATTAGCAGTTGTGTGACCTGTTCTTTAAGGCTGTTTGATTGACATGCATCTTCACCCCCATGCAGCAAACATTCACCTCTGCTTCTGAGTGGATAAGATGAGTAAAGCTGTTGGATGTTGGTTGCATTCTTGTGTAGATCTCATATTTCGTTCACTTAATTCTCTTGTTTTGATAATAACTGCCATTATTACTAAGTCAAGTTCATAGCTGATAACCAAGATTGTTTTAATGTTGGTAAGGTTAATAATTTAAACTCAGATGTGGATGTTTCCATAAGGATGACAGCCTTGTATCATATTCTAATATACAGTACAGTTACAATGTCCTGATTGTGAGAGAACTTTTTTTAAAATGTGTATGTTGCTTTTCACATTGCCTATAGATGTAATAAAATGACAGATCCCATAGATATTACATTTTGATCTAATGTCATGAATAAACATAACGTCGATATGTCACACCGATCCACAAGAACATTTGGAAAGGGCACTTCATATAAGAAAGGCTTCTGACCCCTGCACTACACCACAGTATGCAGTACGTGCACACATGGCTAAACCCACATTACAGCCGTCTATTACGGCTATCATATCCTGTGTTCATTTGAGGTTAAGCTTATGTTAGACTGTGCTTCACCTCTTCCCACTCCCGGTGGGAATGACTGCCCCCACGGCCTGTACTTTGTAACCTTCTGTCCTTTGTAACTGAAGCGAAACAGCCCTTAGCGGCGCTTTAATGAAAATGAATATGCCCCCTTGACACTAAGAGGCCATAATCGGCTGTCGGCGACCTAATTATAGCGTTTCTTTGATCTGGGGTTTGTTGGTGTTTTTACATGAATGCTAACTACACAATCTATATTTCTCTGTTTTCTACATATTCATGTTCGGTAATGCGCTTGTATTCGTGCGTGCCTTTTTGTGTGCTAGGATGTGTTAATTCACATCAAAGTAAACCCTACTTGCTGGGTACGGCTGTGCGAGAGCCAGATTATTGTGCGTCTGCCCTGTGTCTTCGGAGACGCATCTGTGCTGTTGAAAGCAGGGCGGGCAGCTAATGAACGACCTGTCAGATCAGAGGTAATGAGGTCCGGAGGGCTGGAGAGCTGAAGGTCTGAACGCCTCGTGGCTCCCGGCGCTACAGATGCTCCGACTTGCCTGTGTTACAGACACTGGGCTGACTGGAGAGATTTAGCTCTGGTCTTAGCCCAAACATTACAATATAACACTTTTGACACCCCTTGGTGCGTTGCAACATATGCATAGTGTAGCGCAGGTGATTGGGGTGTGCACTTTGACAACAGCTAATAGAGTAATATGTGATGAGTTATATACGCAGAAGTAACCAAACCTACATGTAGTATAAATATGTTTATTCTGAGTGTACACTAAGCCTTCGCGCTCCGTTTTTTTATTTTAATTTTAATTCACTGACTTCAAAACGGCCACAGTTGTCCTCTCTCTCTAACCGCGTTCAATGTTCCTTCCTTAGTCCCGCCCCCGAGTTACCTAACTGTCTGTAAGTACAGCACGCGACAACTGTGTTCGCCCGGTAGCTTCTATTCCTGTATCTTCCCTGGAATGTAAATATGAAAGGTGTGGTGCCATGAGCAGGTTTAGCAACTTTCTGCTTTGTAAAATGCATTTGAATGGCCATTTGCAGATGTAGTGATGGTGGAGGCAGTAGATTAGATTCAGTATGGTTTGTGTACGGACTTCATTTACATTAATCAATAAACATCTCAGAAGCTTAAATCCCTTCATGAACGATACCTGCTGAGTTGCAAAAATAAGGTGGCTATATTTGAGGTTTACCGTTAAGCGGTTTAGTGTCGTACTTTGAACCACAGGAGCAAAACTCGTTTTGTTTTTAGAGCTGTCGAATTTGTATCCAACTCAATAAAAGCCCCCCCCCCCCCCCCAGTCCCATTTCCTGTTAATGCATACCCTCGCTCACATACACACTCTGAAAACACACACACGTTGAGGAAGACATACATACACACGTCCAATACATATTATACATAAATAAATAACACTTTGACTGTAAAGTGACTGTAAAGCCCTATTTTCTTCTCTCCTGTACCGGCGCTATTGTTTAAGCGTGTTTTGTGAAACACATTGCCTACACACACACACAGAGACATAAAATAAATCTAATAATACAAATAAAATTCCCCCTTTCTCCCCTTGCAGAAGAAGAGCCGCGAGGAGAGCTGCGGGGAAGGCAGCGGGGTAGAGATTCTGGAGAACAAGCCCTACACGGACGGACCCGGGGGTGCCGGCCAGTACACCCACAAGGTCTACCACATTGGCATGCACATTCCCGGCTGGTTTCGCTCCATCTTGCCCAAAGCGGCCCTGAGGGTGGAAGAGGAGTCTTGGAACGCCTACCCCTACACTCGCACAAGGTGAGGTGTGCACACATCGCTGCTGTAGTCACCTGTATGACCCATAGTCTGTGATTGGTTGCCTGAGCTACTGGGAACTTTGACTTATTTCCTTCTGATATTGACAGACTGTAAGTGCATGTAAACTGTTGTTTTTTCATAACCAATTTTAGCTCTGTCTCTGCCCCAGCAGATGGGCATGGCTCACACATCTATCCTCAGCCATGGGAGCGGGAAATGGGGGGGGGGGAAGGGGTTGTGTGATGCGCATATTTAAAAAAAGAAATGTCGTCGTCAGCACAATCAACCCTCTGACCAAACGGTTTATGTTTTATGTGTAAACGCTGATATATGATATGACTTGGTTCCAGCACAAAGGGTCATGATAAGATATCTATATGTTTTTGATATTGATGATTTTGATATATTGATTGATTGATTGATTGATTGATTGATTGATTGATTAAAATATTCCCTGTGAATAACTAAAGTATTCAGATTCATATGTGTTAAAGTACATATATTAATATAATTAATATTAATAATATTTCAGTATACAATTTCAGTCAAAACCGCTTCCAATTTTTCTAATGCAGCTTGTTCATTTGCGGAATTTCCTGCCAAAAAACTCCAAACAAATGATCAACATTAGAAGGCCTCGTATCTGTCAGTGTATTAAATGTTTATTATATAGTTTACCTCTTAACCAATTGTAGCTGTGTCTGGTCAGTACAGTAGGTCATCATGTTTGATTCCTTCAGATACACCTGTCCATTTGTTGAGAAGTTCTCCATTGACATTGAGACGTACTACAAGCCCGACACGGGTAACCAGGATGCATTCAACATGTCTGCAGTAGAGAAGAGGCAGAGAACTATCGGTAAGATCTTCTGCTGACAGTGGATAATCCAGTATAGTGCTAAATATGCTTTGGTTTTGTCCTGTGTTTTCCAGGTCAGTGTGCAATGACTTATAGATAATTAAACCACAAACGTGAATCAGTTTCAATAGTTTAAACCATCAGCTAAGTGTTATAAGTCATACGTGACTGCACTACCCAGTTGGGAGCAACATAAGCTCGCTTTGTAGCACTGTACATCTGAAACCGCACACACCTGGTGGGTTTCAGGGCACGCGGTGACCCAGTTACACCTTCCATTGTCCGAGCGTGTATCCATACAATGGCGGTCTTGCACTCCGGTTTCTCGGTTGACTTGTTACAGTTTTGTATTTAAACGGTTGTCAATTTGATCTCTTGCGGGCAGACCCCATTGACATAGTGACAGAGCCCATCCCACCCCACGAGTACAAAGCAGAGGAGGACCCGCGTCTGTACAAGTCCCTTAAGACCCACCGGGGGCCCCTGCAGGACGACTGGATCGAGGAGTACAACACCAACCCAGGGAAGAGCCCCATCATGTGCGCCTACAAGCTGTGCAAGGTGGAATTCCGCTACTGGGGCATGCAGTCCAAGATCGAGCGCTTCATCCACGACATAGGTGCGTAGGCAGGCCCGCGCACGCCACACACACACACACACACACTGTGGGCGCCTGGCCGTTTTATTTTCAGCACCGACAGACCCAGAGACCGGCCCCCGACACGTCGCTGAATAGCCAGCGGCTCAGGAAGGGGCAGCTGACTCCGGATAGAATCACGTCACGACATTTATACATACGATTCACGCATCAAGTGTTTACATTCTGGAAAAGAGCAATATGATTTGTGACAGTGCCCTATCAAATGTGCTTAAAATCACATCGAAAATACTTTGCTTATATATTTAAAATGTATTAAAGTAAAGGTTAGCTTGGAAACCTACAGCAACGGAAATATGATCAATTGGATCTACTCCCCTCCCTCCTCTCCACCCTCTTATCCCCCCTCTCCCCCCCTCCCCCTACCCCCTTCCCAGGCCTGAGGAAGGTGATGGTGCGGGCCCACCGCCAGGCATGGTGCTGGCAGGACGAGTGGTGTGGCCTGACTATGGAGGACATCCGGCAGCTGGAGCTGGAGACGCAGCAGGCCTTGGCCCGCCGCATGGCCCAGTTCAGCCAGGCCGAGGAGGAGGAGGAGGAGGAGGCCGTGGCCGAGGAGGAGAGGCGCGGCACGGCCCCGCCCGCCCTGGACACGAAGCAGGGGGCCGAGGAGGCCGTCGGCCACGCCGAAGCCCAGGAGGGGGCGGCCAAGGTGGGGGGCACGGCACGGGACAAGCTGCAGGCACGTGGGGGGCTCACCAAGCAGTGGTCCACCTCCTCCCGCTCCTCCCGCTCCTCTAAGAGAGAAGGTGAGGGCCGTGTGTCATGTTGTGTGTTGGGTTCACGGCCGTGGGAGTGTGTGCGTGTGTGTGTGTCTGTCTGTCTGTGTGTGTGTGTGTGTCTGTGTGTGTGTGTGTGTGTGCGTGTGCGTGTGTGTGTTTCAACAAAGGCCACAGTGTGCACAAACAGTGTGCATTCATGCTCACCAGTCACAGCGAATACAGCCGAGGCCACAGACACACTGCAGACAGACAAACAATAAACTGCAGACAGACAAACAGACAGAGTACACGGTTTCTATTATAACAATATATTCTAATACGAATATAATTGATCGTTATTGAGATATAACCAACCATTAACAACAGGCTTTCAGACGTGTCCCGGCGTTGAGCCCCGCCCCGTAGCCCCAGGCTGTGCGTAGTGTTTACAGTGCAGCCTGCACCCTGGCCCCACCCCTACCTACCTCTCTCTCTGTGTGTGTGTGTGCCTCTCACCGGGAGCTATTTTTAGCATCGGCAGCACAGCAGCGCTGACATCACCAGCAATGTGTCAGGCGCCCTTACCGACTGTAATCTCACCGCCACCTCCTGCGCCTCCACCGAGCCTGTCTTAGCCCACCTCCGGCCGGGGGGGGGGGGGGGGGGGGGGGGGGGGGG
>JAODOY010000385.1:1040-13782 GCA_025399855.1 Forbesichthys papilliferus | reverse complement strand
GAGAGAGAGAGAGAGAGAGAGAGAGAGAGAGAGAGAGAGAGAGAGAGAGAGAGAGAGAGAGAGAGAACTACAGCCTTAAGCAACACAGCGAGAGACAATTAAAACGACTTCGCTTTTAATCTGACGCTGACTCAAACAAACATTCAGGCAGGAACTTGTTACTATGACGACCAGGGGTTACCATCGCAACTGCGCGATACCACAATCAACAGGGACCGGTTCACTTCCTGTGAAGAGTTCTTCCTCTTTTGAATACATCAGTACACACGCACAGTAGGCCCAATATACAGTATTCTGGAACACACACACGCGAAATGGGGGTGCACAATATATTGACTAAATGTCGTTATAGCAATATCATATAGAAAATGTTGCAGAAACTGCACAATATTCAGTTTATTTGGTGGAGAGGCGCGTCCGTTGACTATGTGGCTTAGTTGTGTTCGATATAGACAGATAAGGCATTTGTGTTTCTAATTATGCTTAAAAATATTAATATTTGCAATTAATATCGATATCGCAGTTTTCATGATCAATGTCACAACATCACATTTTGTCAACATCGTGCAGCCCTGCACACACACACACACACACACACACACACACACACACACACACACACACACGCACACACAAAGACACACACATGGAAATGAAGGTAGTGAGTGCCGTTCAAATGGATTCTACGTGTCAAGAGATAACAGCTAGCTAAAAACACTAACTGTTTTTAGAAAAGACCTGTCCTCCTTCCCTCATGTGTACAGTGGCTCCTTGATCCAAACTGACAACGCAACGGGGACAAGTATGGGAGCCCTGTAGGGACATTAAGTGTGCAGTAGGGTTATGTAATACCAGCCAGAAGTGAGTTCCTAGCATCAAGGAACACCACAGTCATCACTGTGACGGCTGGCTCAGAGCAGGTAATGAACCGGAGGTACTTTCCATGTAGTGCCACGTTCGCTCGACCGCACTGAGCGTGAAGCAAATCTTGCGCGCGGCGAGGGATCGAGAGTCAAAGCAAACAGCCCATTTGCATGCTTTCTCTATTCCCCCCCACCCCCCCACCCCCCACACACACACACACCTCCCCTCCATCTGCAGCCTGTCAGACAGCCGGCTCGTCGTTGGGGGAAGGAGGAAGTGGGGGAACGAGGGAAAGGAAGGGGGGGGGGGGGGGGGGGGGGGGGCGACCTCACCTTTTGGCCTCCTCTAGGTGACAGAGGTACTCGTAGGCCATGTTTTGCTGCCTCCTTTCATCCATCTCTTCAGCCGTGAGCCTGTCCACACCGTCCAGCACAGCTAGAAACACACACACAGTCAACATCTGTAGACAGCAACATAGTAGTCAATGCATATGCCTGAGGAAAAAAGTGAAGCTCTCCTTGTAAGGTATTTAGAAGGGCTTGCCCTAATACAGTATAGTGCTGTCTACAGTAGTTTGCATACAGCTGTGTCTGCTATATTCCTTGCCTTGGTACTGATATTTTAATTACTTCAGGAGATACTGTAAATGTAGACCAGTTATTTGTTTAGGCTACATTCATTTCTTATAATGATTTCATTTAGCATTTGATTTTATCCATAGCACTATAAGCTGTGGCATCTTGCTCAAAAGGGTGCTTACAGGTAGGCCAGGTCCTAGGCTCGAACACACAACCTTCGAGCTGGAAGTCCAACCAACACTTATATATCACTAGAAACCCTGCAGACACTATGTCTTTTAATGAATTAAAGGGTAATTTATTCATGGACAAAATAAATCAATAGCTAGTGTGGAGTCTGGAGTGGACCTCAGGTAGATGTTCCCACAATACTTTGTTTAGCAGACCAGATCTCAACTGCAATGCAGAAGTTATGGAGGGGGGATGGGTACAGGAGCGCGTTACAAAGGGGCCCTTTTCCCGAGAGCCGTTGACACATAGTATGAGTCAGACATTTAGTCGATGGGATCACAGGCACACCGCCGCCTGGAAACTCCTAGTATTAGGCCTGCAACCCGACGCATAATGACAAGTATCCTAGTACAATAGTTGTTCCACAGTTTTCCTCTTGAGCGAATTCCAGATAGGATAGTTTGGAGTTACAGCCAGGTTACCAACCCGATTGGAAAATGACACATTGGAAACAATGTTACTGCCAGCTGAACATAAAGTATGAATTAGGCGCAATATAGCTTTTAGCCTGTTAAATGTTTTTAATTTGTCGCAGCACTGAACAGGATTTTAAAGAAATGTTTTTACATGTCGGAGTCTGAAGCTGATGAACCCTATCTGCAACTACTTTTACGCGTGTTACAGGTTTTCAGTATGTATAAACCTACATAGGCCTATCCATTTTGCAATGAATGATGAAAACAACGCGGAAGTGCTTTGATTATGCCATGCTTTAAAAAATAAAACACCAGTTTCAAGTTAAAATAACTACTACAAATAAACGGGTAAACTCGTTTTTCAGGAGTAGTGGACGATAACCGGCTACTAGTCTGAGGGAAGCCTTTCTTGATCGGCATCTCAAGGTGAGGAAATAATAAACTTACACCCATATCTCGGCCGTACCCCGTCGGTTTCGTCTGAAGTTGACATCCTCCCTTGAGAAATGTTATTATCCCACTCCACGGTTATAGATTTATAAAAGTTCTGCAGCGTTTCAACAGCTGTGCTCAAAGTTGTCGTGGACAAAAGTACATAGAATTGAAAGGACCCTTCGGCCCCTCGTTCTTTCTCTGCACAGCTTGAGTTATAACTTTTTCTTCTTCAAACCTCACTGGTGTCACTGGGTGTGTTCTTCTAAACACAAAGTATGCGTTTCAGGAAGCCTCTCGGCCATAGGTCTACCATAGACTCTGCGCCATCTGCTGCCTAATAGATGAATTACATATGATCTGTAGCACACGTGTATCACCAGCTGTTTCTATGGTTAGTCAAGTTGTAGCTGTTTAGCTTATATTCATTCATTCTATTACAATTGTAATGTAGACAATTTCCATAGCCAATTATATATATGTAATAGGCCAACAACATATCTTACATTATCCAAGTGTCATCATGAGTCAACGCGGACAAAGGTCACTAAAATTGTGAGGAGGAAATTGCAGTCGATTTTAAAAAAGTTCATCTGGGTTTATTTTTAATGATGGCACACGCGGGCAGACACCCTCGGAGGAGCAGTGGGCTACATAATGTAAGCTTTATTAATCATCAGCATTCTCAAACTTGAAGCAGATGCTGCAAAACACGGATGTTCAATGATGTTGCTGCATATTTCCCCAGAGAAAATAGTGTCAGGACTTAATTCTTCATAGAATGAAAGCAAATAGAGCATTTAAAGAAATGTTAATTCTGTGGAAATAGGCCATTATATGTAGCACGTCCTTTTCTTGTGTAACCTATATGACCCCCATAATAGCCGACTTATTATTTTCAATAACAATCTAATTAGTGCAATTAGTCACACCTAAATAGGGCGCGGGGAGTGGGATAGGTTGGGGAGTATTTGGATGAAGTAGAAAAAAGACTGTCAGTCTTTCACTATATAGAATGTTCTGCAGCAAACCCCCACGGGCGGGGCTGGGACTTGATATAAAGCAGAGGGTCCCGGGTTAACGTAAGGTAGAACGACTGTGGACCTGCTGCGACCCACAAGTTCATTGCTCTCCGTGACCTCTGCCTTTTTGTCGCGTACACCGACCCCTGTACGTCATGCACAGCCCAGGGATCATACGCGCGCTTCTGTGCGTCGGCCTGCTGAGTTTCATCTGTCGTGGAGAAGTATCGCAGGAAGACACGTCCGAGGACTTTGGAGAGGAACGATCTGACGCAGCTGCAGAAAAAGATCTGGTGAGTGTAGCCTGTATCTAATCATTGTCTGTTGAGTTATAGTCAACAATACAAAATGTCCACAGTTGTACTTCTAACCTTTGAAGATGTTGTAATTATCACCTATTGTTTTTCAACGTCTGTATAGATAGAGGCCATGGAGGCTCTCTTGGGGAGAATGCACAGTCGCCCTTCTTCAACTGAGAAGAGAGGGAGCATCCCGCTGGTATATCTTTCACTTTTATTCTCTTATTGTAGAAAGCAAGCAGCTAATAATACAACATTTAAAATAATCTTCAAAAAACACTATAATTTAGCTTTCTTCATATAGTAATTACTAATTGTCAATGTAAATTAGGTCTATATACAATTTGTCTTTAATTGAAGCTGTTCTTTATTCCAAGAATTACGAGATAGGCTGATAATACTAGTCTTTTGATAACAATCACATTTGGTTATTTGTAATCAATGGTGTAGACGGGGGGGCGGGGGGCACTCAACTTTGGCTAAGGTGCCTATAGCCTAATAATTTCATCCTGCATGGGCTGGCTTCAACCCCTCATGCCGTTATAAAATCCTTTTATAACTCAGAGATTTTTCCAGCTGTCACGTTCATTCTTCTGCTTCTTGAATAGACCCAATTAATTTAAACCATTTAATTTTTGTGATTGAAGGCTATAGCGTAATTATATTGTCTCATGGCAGAATGTAAACATATTAATGTCTGTGGTAAGTCTGTGAAAAGGAAACACCAACTGACTAGGCCTATCAGTTGGTATAATGTCTGACTTTATATAAGCAATGTGAGTTGCAGTTTTGTATGAAAAGTGCTATACAAATAACACACAGGCACAAATGGGTGCCTACAATTTTCACCAGAATGCACATTTCTTGGTGGAGGACCCCAGACTCCCCGCATTATAGTGTGGCCCCCTCCTCCACAATGTTGAAGTCACTCCTACGCCCTTCCTTGTAATTAAGTTAATGAATGTGCTTTCAGACATATCAATACCATGGCTAAATTAACTGGATGCCCAGTAGTGCCATGTATATCCTAGGACTTTAATTACTTAAAGGTATAGCCTATAGTCCGCTATTGCAAGCTAAATGTAAGCTAATACACTTATTGTTACATTTAACAAATATCTCCTTGCATTTCGCTAGTTCGCTACTAACGTCATCTATGCATGTATCTGTATGTGTGCATGTCTGATACTTCTATTTTTTATACTTATTTATTTACGGAGCCCTGGCTAGTACCCTTTTTGTCAAATTCAACAAATAATTCCCCACATTTCGCTAGTTCGCTAGTATCGTTATCGGTGTATATTGAAAAAACAATCTCACTAATCTTTCAAATTTTTCTAATTTTTCTAATCTATATTTATAGAAATATAAACAAACATAAACAAAGTGGCGAACATCGCTCGTATCAAAAAAGCCGTAGTAGTCTACATGCTTCACAGTGCATTTCGACGTGTGAGGCCTCGCCACCGAGGACCGCGGAGCGCTACTGTTTTGATTTTAGCTCAGTTAGTAACAATGACTGACCCTGCCTTCAACACTATGATGTGAATAGCATGCGTCTACTACATCCTTATTTTCTCTACTCTTCTGTTCTCTCTCGCCCCCTAGTGCGGGATGGGTGAAAGGTGTGCCATGAAATTTGGACCACGCATCGGGAAGCTGTGTGACTGTGGCAGAGGTGCCAACTGCAACTCGTACCTTCTCAAGTGTATCTAGCCCCTTAACAATGTTTACAAGTGCAGCATACAGCCGTTCTGCAGTTCTCAAACCCACTAATGTACATCGCTGTCTGTTCACAACTTCAAGAGGCCATGCAGCATTCACAAGCCACATCCATATATGTATTATTTTCATTGTTGCTATTAGTCTTTAATGTTGTACTGTGTTTTATTATAATGCATTGTTTTCATTTGTTCTTCAGAGAGTATGGATTTCTACTACTCACATGATTATGTTGCCCGTATATATGTCTATTGTCAAATAAATATTTTCTTCCCCATTTTGTTTTGAATTTTGTCTCTTACATATAGGTCATCGATGTGATTGACTTGGTGACACTGCAATGCAAGGTTTTATCAGTAGATTATCATTCATTCTCATTCTCATATATCATCATACTGTAAAGTACAGAGGTCACGCAAATCTTGGTAGTCACTGAAAAGTAAAAACATGCATGTCTAGTATTGAGCATTTGTTCTGATCTTAAGAAAATATAATTCAATATTTCTACTACAGTACATGTGAACAACAAGCTCTTCTGTTTTGAGTCATCTATTTGTCTGGTCTCTAGTTGAACGCAAAACTAAAGAAATTCACATTGATTTGGGTTATTTCTCTCTAGTAGTCCTTCTATCCAGGTGTTGTGTAAGGTTACATTCAGTTGTCTTTTTACCATCTGAGCTTTGATATTTTGCAATAGATTGTTGCACTTTTGAAAGAGTGTAGGCTACATAGCTACAGTACCAAATGTGTATACTATCTTAGCCGATTGCTCCTGTCACGCTGAAAGATAATGTTTTGTCAGTTTCAAGATTGTCAGTATAGCATGATCGATTAATTCCACCGTGTTTTGTGGTCCACTTACACAATTTAGCTATAGACCTCTTTTTAGATGGATATTCCAAATATCAGACGAAGCGAAAGCTTTGTGCAGGCATATTGAGATTCCTGCACAGAAAAACCTTCTGATAAGGTCATTATGACACCCATCACCCCCACTCTCCTCTGAAAGATGATTTCCCCGTGGTTCTAGCTGTGCTTTAGATTTTTTAATATTATTTATTTCATTATTTATATATTTTTAAAATGTAAGTGTGTGTGTGTGTTGTATTATACATTTTTCATAGTTCTTTCAATGTTATGGTGTATATAGCCTGTATTATAATGCACTCAGCACTTTAACTTGCTATACAGAATTTCCCACAAGGATTATACAATAAGGATATTGTATAATCAATTGTCATTATTTTTGCTGGTTAGCTTTACACCTTGCTTGTAGGAGATCACTGCACTTAAGGAGAGCTGATCTCTTGGGACAATGTTCTGTCAAGCCGCTTGCCAGACATTTACTACTGTATATTAACTTCTAACCCAGACAGATGGCTAGCTAGTTTTTACCCTGAACAATTTATTCAAGTGTAAAATGAAGTGTTTTAATTGTTTATTGATTTTGCCACAGGTCAAAAAGGCTCTTTATCAAACGTACTCGTCGTTTCTCTAAATTGGACAACATGGTACAACCATGACTAAAACCTGAGAAATGTGCTGTGAACATTGCACATGGGAAACAACAAAAAATCTAAACATTTAAAGGGGGCAAATTAAAAACTCACTTTTTTTGTTACTGTCGTCAGTGCTAAATATGGGTATGTCCTTGCCAACTGAAAAAATACAGTTTAAATATATATACAGTCTAAAAATGCAGTCAGTTTCTTTTGAGCAGTCTATATTACGTTACAGTATGTAATAAGGCTAATAATAAGGCTTTTTGGTATGACCAGAGGCCCATGGTTGTGGTAATAATCCCAGTGTGTAATAAACTAGTCTGTAAAGAGGGTGACGATAAGGTGAGGGAGAGAAACACTAATGTGTCTTCTTCTAGTCAGTCTGGAAAATTCATAGTGTAATAAAAACAAGTCGATAGCGAATGAGATTCTGCTTGGCACGTGTTCCTTTTACTTTTCTTTTAGATTATTTTCTTGTTATTTTTTTTTGATATGGGTCCAGCATATTAAACTCAAAACATAAAACAACATACTTTATGTGGATTATGCATGTAATCCATATATGATTAAATATTCATGCTATATCATATGATACTGATGATGTTAGTGATAATGTATCATGGTTCTCATAGACTGCACACCCACTGCTATATAGGATAAACCTTAATAAATAAATAAATACATAAATAAATCGAAGCACCATTGTACTTGTGCCAGTCAGCAAGACATTTGTTTGCTAACAGGCACACAGAGGTGTGGTAGAAAGTGAAAGGAACCCTTCAGTTTAAACATTTTTGTTTACTGTTTTACTCAGCTGTATATGATAATGCATTTTAATGAATGAATGATTGAATCAATGAATGAATGAATGAATGAATGAATGAATTAATTAATTCATTAATTAATTAATGTCCTAAAAAAACATATTACTGGAGAATCTTGCAACTGAGATTGTCACACCCGACTGGCAGAACTGGTTTCACGTGAGATATAACGATTTACCGACCCCATCATTAAAACTACAATGACTAATTTATGGCCTCACTAATCTGAGGAATAACAGGGAAGAGAAATATATAATTAACATACTGTATTTGTTAACAGTAAAGTGATCTTAACCTTTGAACCTTTGAGCCTTATTGATGTTTATTTATTTTAGAAATCTCTAAAATATAAATATTCTCAGATAGATCTCTAGCAGCATATATGTGCATATATTGGCTACTGTGCAGTACACAATATACATGAACAATTATACATGAATAATTATGCAATTTGGTTTGCTTTAATAGAATTATTGATGTTTCAGTGCAGAACAAATGTACAGGTACTGTATATAAGTGTGCTATTAGTGTATAAATGGCCCTGTTATTTTACTTGTAATGGTTATGTCGGAACATTTTTTTTTTTAAATTGTCAGGCGGAGTAAGCAATTGTAAACACATTATATACAACTCAGTGAATCGCAAGCTGCCGATTCTGTGTGTGCACTGAAAATATAATCAGGTGTTTCTACACACAGCCCTGGCTCTGTAAATTGCAACACAAGCAAAGTGGTGCAGAACACACAACACTATCCTTTGGCAATGCTGTCTAATGTGGGTGGCGGCGCTTCTGAGGGAGCATCCATGGCCTCGAAGGAAGGAGTGTTTTTTGTTCAGATTGAGTTCAAATATCAACAATCCTTCTCCAGAAGAAAGAAAGGAAAAAAAGATAAAGAACGCCTTCAAATGATTTATGGCTTCACATATTGCATTAAGAGTTATTAAAATATTTACAAATAAACATCACAAGACTGTAGTTTAGCACAGCATAGCATACTTCTATTCATTTTGTTTAGCCAAAAGTCGAAAAACAACATTGTCTGACTATGTACAATCTTACAAATGTAATTAAACAGTATGCATACAGTATGGGCTTCACTCTTAAAACTCTATTTTAGTTGTGATGGCAACAGTACATTTGATATATAAGGTTCCCTAGCAGTACTGCGCCCTACAGGTTTGTTGTAACTAATTTATCTAGTTACTGTATGTTGCAGAACAAGACATCAACAGTCAGACTACGAGCTGTAATACTTATGAAAATGATTCATCATTAATATCTCTGGGCAAACCCTTTTATTGAGTTTAGAACTTTCCAGAAGCAGTGAAATAGCAGTAACATTACTTGCTTTTGAAATGAAACTCAAATATAACCCCGGGCAGCTCATATTCATTCTCATTTCAGATTTTAATGAAAATATTAGAATCTCATAAGTTGTCCTTTATCACGCATGAGTGACATTCATAGTCAAGTTTGTGCCTGCAGATTTTAGTTCACTGACATTTTTATAAGGTGACATTTAGAGGCTAAATGATTAATAAGAATGACACTTTTATGGATAGTGTTATCTGGATTTCTGCGATTTCTACCAAATTATGTGCTGATATTTACCACAATAACAAGTACAACTTAATTCAACCACTTGCATAATAAACATGCACAGGCATGGGGAAAAATATTCCAACCTTTAAACCTTTAAATTCAATAAATGATGGCACTATAGCCATATCAACCAAATTCTGCCAATCAGACACAGTCAGGAAGAATTTTGGACCATTCATACTTATTTTTAAGTGGTTCCGTTTATGGGCATCTTGGGATATTTTTAGTACTACGATTACTGTCTACCTGTATTTTTGTGTGTTTATATCACTGAACAAGATATTGGAGTACTTCCTTAATGTGATTGGGATTTTTTCTGCAAGCATACAAAATGTTACATCACTGCCTCTCTGTGGCCATACAAAGAACACGTTGTTTTGGAGTCGAAGTGGAACAGTGTTGACATTATTAGTTAGTATAAAATGTATTGGTGAATTGTTTTACTGTTTATGTGCACAGTGCAAACTCTATATGACTATGTATTATTACCAGTATTAGGTTGTGTATATACATTGTGATGAATTATTTGTTGTAGTGTAAATATACATCTACTCTTCTGACTATTTCAATAAAATCATGAGCTGATATGACCAATTTTGTTTCATCCGTGCTGTATGGACCCTGTGCTGTCAGTATTATTCTTGCCAATAGAGGGCACTGTTTATATGAATTGAACGGGAACTGACAGAAGTGAGTAAGCTTACTCGTGGCCTCTTTAGCCTATTTGTTATTAGAAAATGTAACATGAACGTGAGTCCATTCATTCATATATAATTTAAATTTAAATTACATTTTAAACCATCTACATTCAGAGTGGTACATTTTCTTCTCATCATTATAACAGCACATGATCAAATTAATTCTTGTTAACAGCATGTCATGGGAAAGGCTCAGTCCATATGCCAGTGAGCATGCAGGGTCACATACCATGAATTATATTTTTACTGTGACCAACAGGAGATTAAACTGGAACACTAATGACCTTTGGGGTGGGAGTAATCTTCCCTACCATGAAATAATTCTAACTTGATTGTCAGAAAGACATTACCTCAATATCTGTTTCCAGAAGAAAATAGCGGAAAACCAGAATGACTAATGTGAGCCATTACAACAACTCAGAATTAATTATTAAGCACTTCTAATTACTTTCTAGGCTTGTTGAACAGCTGCTTTGGTTTGTAAAGGGAGTCTAAGGTGACAGTGAAAAAGGCTATGAAGAATACCAAATGATTTTGGAATAGTGATCACATCAAGTACTGGGTGAACGGGTTGAAAGGTGGCCAAATAAATAGTTTGGAATGATTCATGCAATAACCTATTTCCCAGTTTTTAGGAATTTTAAATTCATTGACTAGCATAACACTGTATCACTAG
Organism: Forbesichthys papilliferus; assembly: GCA_025399855.1. NCBI lineage: Eukaryota > Metazoa > Chordata > Actinopteri > Percopsiformes > Amblyopsidae > Forbesichthys > Forbesichthys papilliferus. Next base: position 2,915 of record JAODOY010000385.1, on the reverse strand, counting down.
CATTACACTAGCACAACACTGTATCACTAGCATTACACTAGCATAACACTGTATCACTAGCATTACACTAGGACAACACTGTATCACTAGCATTACACTAGCATCACACTGTATCATTAGCATTACACTAGCACAACACTGTATCACTAGCATTACACTAGCATAACACTGTATCACTAGCATTACACTAGCATAACACTGTATCATTAGCATTACACTAGCATACCACTGTATCACTAGCATTACACTAGCACAACACTGTATCATTAGCATTACACTAGCATCACATTGTATCACTAGCATTACACTAGCATCACACTGTATCATTAGCATTACACTAGCACAACACTGTATCACTAGCATTACACTAGCATAACACTGTATCACTAGCATTACACTAGCATAACACTGTATCATTAGCCTTACACTAGCACAACACTGTATCACTAGCATTACACTAGGACAACACTATATCACTAGCATTACACTAGTAGGCATAGGCATCGTACATGCAGGCCAGGCATGATGGGAATCAAACCCATGTAATTTTGGCTTAATAATGTCTAATATCTGTAATAATCTATAATAATTATTGATTGAGATGACTGATGAGTGCTTCTTTATTCTCTGTGACAACTTGTTGTCTATTTTCATCCCATCATCTCAGTGACCTCCCTTGTCCGTTTGAGTTGTCACATTGTGGTTGTGACAACAAGGTTGTAATGCCTTTAAGAAACCTTATTTCCTCATTTGCTAACTGAAAACTTTAAATTGAAATGGCTAGTTAATCTCTTAGAAGTACAGTTAAAATGCTGGATGATTTAAATGTTATATATTTTTGCTAAATACTGTTACATAACATCAAGTGCTTTTTTTTTCCTTTTAGGAAACGGAATTGGGAAAAGCCTCCATTTGTTCATTTAGTACACGTTATCATGTCTGCCTTGGTGAGTCATGCAGATGGGATCCTATGAATCAAGATGTAGGTACAATATCTTCAAATTACAAAAAAATGCTAATAAATACACTTTACAGAATACAATGTAGTGGTTTAGATGTAAATCAATGTATAAAGTATAATAACTATGTACCACAAGCAGCTGAGAATATATATTAAATGCTATTAATAGTATAATAAACACCCCAACCACACTACGGTGATTCCAAATACTTTTTTGGGGATATAAATGCTTGTGGGAGCAAGTCAAGTCATCCCTGTATATGGGCTTGTATGCTGGAATATGTGGGGGTGCGTATCCACACAAAAACTGATTCTTATCAGTGTCTTATCATTATTTCTGTGCACTGCAATTACAGAAATAAACGAGTATTATTTAAGAGCAAATATAAAATGTGTAGGCAGACAGAGGCAGAGCGGTTCTAAACTCACAACCTTTAATTACCTCACAATGACGCACAGGGGCTTCTGAAAGATGCTGTACTGACAGAGATGGCTATTTACTGATCTAGTGAACTCAGTATTTCCCTATGTCCCCAGGGCTCCGAATAAAAGCACCGCTTTACTAAAAAAAAAAAAGAACAGGTCCCGTCAGGAATCCACCGTGTCATCCTTTTAACACGTTTGAAATGTTCAGTCACACTGTTTAAAAGTGAGATTTCAAAGGTTTGCATTTGGATTCTATTGGGCAGCCAGTAAAGAGCTTAGCATTATGATTTTATGGTGACTGACATGTCTTTGCATTAATCATCATTCTCTCCACCCACTCAAGTGGGAAATAAGGAAATAACATTTTCTTCCACTGAATTTTACATAGGGCTTAAGATGGATACCATGTTTTATATATGAAGAGATTAAAATGACAGTGTACAAGTTATTGGTTGAAGGACGGCGGGGGGGGGGGGGGGGGGGGGGGG
>JAODOY010000384.1:0-13782 GCA_025399855.1 Forbesichthys papilliferus | reverse complement strand
AATGTAGGTTGTAAAGCCCTTTGAGACTGCAATGTGATTAAGGGCTATATAAATAAAATTGACTTGACTTGACTTGTATTACCGGAGCGTCAGTTGTTGTTGTATCTCCAGCTGATTGCTGTGAAACTACAGAATATGGTAATATTATTATTATTGTTTAAATATACAGAATACTATAAAACATGTTAATGGATTAATTGTCTACACACCCTGTGTCAGATGTTTTTTCTTGAATAGCTGTTTTTTCTTTTTAAATGCTTGTTGGGTTGCTGCAAAATAACTCGCATATGTAGAGCAGGCATTCAAGTTGTATTTTAGAAAAATACTGTTTACATTTTAACTTACTTGGTATGGTGTGGAGGGACGGTTGTCTGTAGTTGGAATGTGTAGGTTCAAGTTTCACGACCACTGGTTTTGCTGTTAAGAATTAATTACATACTACATGTTAAATATTGGTGGTAAACCTCTTAATATAACATATCCAAGTAATGTTTATCTTACCCTGAATGGCATCAACAAAATCATCCCATCCATTGGGTGAGTCGTCGCTACTACAGATAGCTGTGTCTGCTTGAATAAGGAGAATTAAAAATTAAAAATAAAATTATTAAAGTTATATCACCTTCGTTAAATTGTGGGTGTGCGCATTTGTGCTAACGTGCCATTGGTTATCTGCTACATTATGCCTGTTCTGGGTTGATTTACGGGGGGGGTGTCTAGAGGGGCCTGCAGGCTTTGCATCTATATAGCGTTCGTAATACACATACACAGAGACACATAGCCATAGCCCCACACTTGCAAATTTTTACTTAACACTTCATTTATATTGGGGGAAATAAAAAACATTTAGTAGGAGTCACACCATACGTTTTGAAAACAGTGTAACTTCGTATGGATTTGTATTGTCTCGCTGGCGTTTTGATGCGTAAAACCTCAGGATTTCACACAGATAGGTGTACAGCGTGGTGAAATAGCTTGCGATATTTCAAGAGCGTTTGTAGTATTACTGCCATAAGACACCCATTGAGGGTTGTTGTGTATGGCTTCGCCGCTCTCTACACTCACCCCCGCACGTATAATCAATGTGTTTTTACATGAACAACTGTCCAGCATGTAGGCAGTTGTTGTTCTTGAGCTCGTTGTCGAAATCGAGCCATCTTGACAGAGTGTTAAACATATCCATGTAATCCTCTCGGTTTAGAGCAATGTGTGGTAATTGCATATTGCGGTAATCCGGCATTGTGTGGTTTCAAGGTACGGTGTAAAGCAATACTACATCGAAAGTATAACATATCTTGCTGTAGTCGGACATAAGGAAACAGTTGTGCCCTGTCATCCCTTACGGTTTTTTCCAGCGGTTGTAGACTCTTTAAAAATTTCACACATGTAGATGTGCTCTGCTACACATGCATATGTATACAAACCCCCTTAGCGTCGCCGTTCGGTCTAGCCACTATCAATGTGACAACAGAATGTGATCACATGCTCCCTGTTGTTTATACCTCGTCTGTGAGACAGGGTATCTGGCTTCAAAGAACAACAGACATCCCCCCGAATCATGAATAGGTTTGATCTTTTAGGCTACCAATAAAAATAACACCGGTCCCACGCAGACAGCGGCATTCAGCTCACACCTCCGGGGCGAGGGGAAGGGTCCCTCCACCTTTTGGCTTGTCAAAGACCGCTATCGTGATCATAAATAACTTTTGATCTTTTACGATACCAATAAAATAAATTACACCATTTTAACCAGCGCACTATTTAGCATAAAATGATATGCGACTCAACCATATTAAATCGAAAGAAAAAAATAGTTTTTAGCTAACAATGTTTAATTCACATTTTTATAGATATCTTTTTATCTTTTACAATACCACTAAAATAAATCACTGCATTTTAACCTACGCATTATTGCGCATAAAATTACATGTTCGTCGGACTTATTAAAGCGAAAAAAAAATCGAATAATTTAAAATTTTATATCAAATTATAGTAATATCTTTTTGATACTAATTAATAGCTGTCAGATTACTTCTAAGAAGAAAACCTGAACATTTTTCCAGGCGGAAATGTGCCCATTCAATTTGGGAGCCTTCGGGGAACACGTGGAATTTAAAAGCTTATTTATAGTCCATACGGTTCTCCAAATATAAGCAAAAACGTAAATGTGGGCATTATAGCGCCACCTAGAGGTGTCTGGATACAATATTATTTTCGGGAGATTGTGCCAACGATTAGGACATATCTACAAAGTTTGGTGCCCGTAGTGTGTATAGTTTCGGCTGCCCATGTAGTTTTTTGAGGAAACAATAATAATCCTTACAATTACAATAGGGATCCAGCAGCTTCAAATTTCACAAAAAAGTTTTAGTTAAGATTTCATAGCAGCAAAGAGATGTCACAGAAAAACAGCCAATATCCAGGCTGTCTCCACAAGAAAGCTTTGAACTCACAACCTTCAAAGTTGTGAGAGAGTTGATTAACCACTACGCTATTGGAAATATTGCAGTAAGAGTGTTTTTTTCCATCAAAAAAGTATAAATTAATTGCATTGAATTGCACAATTCCACCAGTAGATGGCAACATGAGACCATAAAGGGGAACCTGCTCTAAAATGATTTGTCCTTTTGTGAAACATTGAATAAATATTATTTAGAATTTTTCTTATCTGTCTTTTGCAAAACATTATGTCTGTTCCAAATAAAAGGTCAGAGATGTAGGATTTTGACATATTATCATGATAGAATGCTGAATTTATGGTTGTAATAAGCAGATATCCAGATCATTTAAATATTGTCTTCAGAGCCAACAGACCTGCAAACTATTTTTGAAATTTTGAAAAGCTTAAGTTTCACCAACAGTTTGAGTGTAATTTTAAAGTTGAAAAAAAAATGGGTTAGCCCCAGCTGAATTCAAACTGACTACCTTCATGTCTGCATTTTTTCAAAACAAAATAGTGAATATTTTAATCTGACATAGTCAAAAGTGTGGTATGGAGATGCTTTATACAGAATTCCGTTTGAATCTCAGTCGCAGTCTTGAACGAATTGTTCGAATCTCAGTCGCAGTCTTGGAAGAATTGTTTAAAATATATAGATTGCAGTATTACACACTGACACAGTTGAATTCGAACCAACTACCTTGTGTATTGCAACACTACATTTTACCCACTCAGCCATGGAAACTGCTGTACATACACAATTGTTTTGTTCTAAAAAAACACATTGAATTTTATAATGTATCACAGTGAAAGATAAAATATGATTATTATAGGTAAATTGTTAATTGTTTTGATGAGAATCTAACAATTATGATGCCATGCATTGGTATACCAATTATGATGTTGATTGGACATTCAGAGTGAATTATTTAGGCCACTTTAATTTTGTGACCTCATAACAAAACTTTGACCGAGTAAATAAACAAAACTGTTTTACATATCAAAATTCTTTGAACAACTTTTGATCAGCCTGGTCTGTAGATGATATAATCATCAAAATTTAATTTGAATCTGAGTAGCAGTCTAGGACTATATGATCAAAGTAGGCTTTTCATACATTGTGAAAATGCAGGAAATGTGACTTGTAAAAAGTCAAAAATAGAAATAAACTTGATAAAAGTGCCTTGTAGAAAACATAAGAAAAAGGAATTTTGAATTTAGGTCTAGTACTCTTTGAGATATTGGCTAAATTGTAAACGTGAATGTTGTAGCGCCACCTATTGGCTATTTGTCCCAATGTTTTGTACTACCCTTTGTGACATCATCGATCTATGTACCAAATTTTATGTCGATTTGACATTTACAGCGGAACTTACATGCTTTTAAATATCGATTAGACATTTATCGGCAATATCGGTGAGCCAGCTAATTGGCACTTTAGGAAATATATGCAAATGGCCAAAGGTATAACTGAACAAAAAATGTTAGTTATATCTTCAAAGGTTCTTGAGATATCGACAGGTGGCAATTGTAGCACCCCTTATGTGCGAAATGTTACACAATTTAGGTATCGTCTAAGAATTTTAAAGAAAATGTGCGTGTAAAGTTTCGTTAAGTTCGGACCATTGGATCAGAAGATATAGGTCAATTAGTAATTATAGGCAATTCTATCAAAGTTGATTTAGTCATAACTTCGAATTAAAGGGTTTAATCAAAATTCTGTGAATAACCTTTTGTTAGTATCGTCTGTAGATGATGTCTACCAAATTTTGTGAGATTTGAAAAAATGGTCTCAGACTAGTTAATTTTGAATAAGCGTTCAGTTTTTTGGAAATAGTGTGAAAATGAGACATTTTTACAGCAGAGAACCAGTAAGGAAAATATGCAGAAGACTTGAGAGAATGAGAAGAAAAAGGAATTTTGAAAATGGGCTTATATGGAATATGGTCCATATTGGAGATATGTGTCAAAAGGCAAAAGTGACTGCTATAGCGCCACCTATAGGCACAGTACCTTGATTTTAGGGCTCTGAGTACTAGGGGCAATTTGTGGTTAACTGGTGAAGTTTGGCGTTTCTGGGCCTTACAGTTTTGGCTGGCCAAACACTTTAAGCGGAGAAGAAGAATAATAATAACTAGGGTTGCAAGCAACACTGTACAGGCCCTCGCGCAGTGACGCACGTCGGGGCGTGGCGCGAATTCGGATATTAATCATTATGCGTGTTGTGAGAGATGATTCTGTAGAAAATGTGGGCAACCTGCTAGGAGCAGGGATTTAAAGCATAAAACGTATATATTAATGTTGCCAATAGGTGGCGCTTTAACTTTTAATGAATGTTGGCATGTCAATGTGTTCAGGGTGGGGCTCTTATAAAATGATAAACATTTTGTACAGATTTGAGCATTTATAAAGAAGTTACAACAATTTGTTTCTGTTGACAGTAGGTGGCGCTATGACTTTGAGCGAATGTTGACATATCAATGTGTTCAGGGTGGGGCTCTTATGAATTGATAAAAATGTAGTACAGATTTGAGCATTTATGGAGAAGTTACAACAACTGTTTTCTGTTACCAGTTGGTGGCGCTATAATTTTGATTGAATGTTGACATATTAATGTGTTCAGGGTGGGGCTTTTATAAATTAAATAAAATTTTGTACAAATTTGAGCTTGTATGAAGAAGTTACAACCATTTTTTTCTGTTGCCAGCAGGTGGCGCTATGACAATAAGGTAATTGTGACAAGTACTTGTGTTTAGGGTGAGACTGTTATTATTATCTATTAAAGTTCGGTACAGATTTGAGCATTTATGGAGAAGTTACAACAATTGTTTTGTTGCCAGTAGGTGGCGCTATGACTTTGCGTAAATGTTGACATATCAATGTGTTCAAGGTGGGGCTCTTATGAATTCATAAAAATTTGGTACAGATTGGAGCATGTATGGAAAAGTTCTAACAATTTGATGTGTCTTGGCAAAGGATGTGCCTTCGCCGCCATGCCCCAGACAAGCCCTTTAACAAAAACTCATATTTACAAATTGTCATCGTTAGCATCCTTTGGCTTATTTAAGACAGTTTTAGAGTAGATTTATGAAACAATCTAGGAGAAGAACATCACAGCATAAAAATTTACATTTATTTTTGCCAGTAGGTGGCGCTATAAGCTACTATAAATATTGGCATACAGATGTCTTCAGGGCGGGACGTTTATTAAACCTGTAAAGTTTGGTGCATTTCTGAGCATGTACACCGAAGTTATACCAACTTCCTGTTTCATGACAAATCATGTATTTTCCACGCCACGGACACGCCCATCAGTGAAAACTCACCGTTTGTACATCTTTTAATCCAAATAGTGTGTAAAATACACAGAGAAAATTTGTAAGTAATCGCATTAATTTCCTAGGAGTAGTTTGTTAAAGTACAATGCGTGCAAATCGCCAAAATATGACCATAAAATGTCAAATGGCTGACTTCCTGTTGGTTTTAGGAAATTGCACCAAGAGCATTTTATGTCCGGCTATACTTCATACATGTGTCATAGAAATTTCATAAATGTCGGTCAAACGTGCGTCGGGGGCTGCTTTGTTGAAGGGTAACTTCCTGTTGCCAGTAGGTGGCGCTCTGACTGTTAGGTAATTGTTACATATACATGTGTTCAGGGCAGGATTCTTATGAATATTTTAAAGTTTGGTAGAAATTGGAGCATGTATGGAAAAGTTATTACAATTTGATGTGTCTTGGCGAAGGATGTGCTTTTGCCGCCACGCCCCAGACAAGCCGTTTAACGAAAACTCACAATTTTTACAAATTGTCATCGTTAGGGTACTTTGGCTTTTTTAAGACAGTTTTGAAGTAGATTCATGAAACAATCTAGGAGAAGATCATCACAGCATAAAAATTGACATTTCCTTTTGCCAGTAGGTGGCGCGGACTCGGATATGAATCAATATACGTGTTGCGTGAGACGATTCTGTAGAAAATGTAGGCAACCTGCTAGGAGCAGGGAATGCAAGCATGAAGCGTATATATTAATGTTGCTAGTAGGTGGCGGTATAACTTTGAGTGAATGTTGGCATGTCAATCTGTTCAGGGTGGGGCTTTTATTATTTAATAAAAATTTGGTACAGATTTGAGCATTTATAGAGAAGTTACAATTGTTTTCCGTTGCCAATAGGTGGCGCTATAACTTTGAGTGAATGTTGACATATCAATGTGTTCGGGGTGGGTCTCTTATGAATTGATAATAATTTGGTACAGATTAGAGCATTTAGAGAAGTTACAATTGTTTTGTGTTGCCAGTAGGTGGCACTATATCTTTGAGTTAATGTTGACATATCGATGTGTTCAGGGTGGGGCTCTCATGAATTGATAAACATTTGGTACATATTTGAGCATTTATGGAGAAGTTACAACCATTTTTTCTGTTGCCAGTAGGTAGCGCTATAACTTTATGTACATTTTGGCATGTCGATGTGTTCAGGGTGGGGCTCTTATGAATTTATAAACATTTGGTACAGATTTGAGCATTTATAGAGAAGTTACAACAATTGTTTTCTGTTTCCAGTAGGTGGCGTTATGACTTTGGGTGAATGTTGACATATCAATGTGTTCAGGGTGGGGCTTTTATTAATTGATAAAAATTTGGTACAAATTTGAGCTTGTATGGAAAAGTTACAAGATTTTTGTTCTCTTGCCAGTAGGTGGCGCTCTGACAATAAGGTAATTGTCACATGTACATGTGTTTAGGGCGGGACTCTTATAAATCTATTAAAGTTTGGTACAGATTTGAGCATTTATGGAGAAGTTACAACAATTTTGTTTTGTTGCCAGTAGATGGTGCTCTGACAATAGGGTAATTTTGACATGTACATGTGTTCAGGGCGGGACTCTTATGAATTTAATAAAGTTTGTTACAAATTTGAGCATTTATGGAGAAGTTACAACAATTGTTTTCTGTTGCCAGTAGGTGGCGCTATGACTTGGCATGAATGTTGACATAGCAGTGTGTTCATGGTGGGACTCTTATGATTAATTTAAAGTTTGGTACAGATATGAGCATGTATGGAGAAGTTACAACAATTTAATAAATCTTGGCAAAGTATTTACTTCGCGGCCACGCCCCAGACAAGCTGTTAAGCGAAAACCCAGAATATTCACAGAATATCATTGTCAGGGCCTTATGACTTGTCTGAGACAGTTTTGAAGCAAATTAATCTAACCAGCTAGGAGCAGTATGTCACAGCAGAAAAAATTAAATTTCCTGTTGCCAGAAGGTGGCGCTATAACTTTATGTACATTTTGGCATAGAGATGTCTTTAGGGCGGGGCGTTTATCAAACTTGTAAAGTTTCGTGCATTTCTGAGCATGTACACAGAAGTTATACCAACTTCCTGTTTCATGGCGAATCATGTATTTTCCACGCCACGGACAATGTACAACTTTTATTCCCCATAGTGTGTAAAATTTACAGAGGAAATTTGAAGGCAAATGCCATAATTCCCTAGTAGGAGTTCGTTAAAGTATGATGACTGCATATCGCCAAAAATGACCATTAAATTCAAAATGGCCGACTTTCTGTTGAATGTAGGGAATTGCTCCAAGAGCCTTTTTTGTACGCCTGGTCATGTTACATGTTCCACCGAAATTTCGTACGTCTAGGACATATGTTCGGGGGTGCTGATCTCTAGGGGGCGCTAGCGAGCCATTTTGCCACGCCCATTTGGGAGACACCTAAAATCGGCGATTTCCCAGGGAAGACACGTTTGCGGAAAGTTTTGTGAGTTTTCGTGCATGTTTAGGCCCCCTAATAAAACTTTTAAGTGACAGAAGAAGAAGAATAATAATAATCACTAGGGTTTCAATAGGGTCCTCGCACACTGTGTGTGCGCTTGGGCCCTAATAATAAAAACATTTTAAAAATGGGAACAAAAGCAATAGGGCTCCTTCACCTTCGGTGCTTGGACCCCTAATAATCACTAGGGTTTCAATAGGGTCCTCGCACACTGTGTGTGCTTGGGCCCTAATAATCACTAGGGTTTCAATAGGGTCCTCGCACACTGTGTGCTAGGGCCCTAAATATATCTGCAATCAGCAATTACGGCAGCCAAGCCATAGGGGTAAGTCAATAGGAGAGCCATAGGGCAAGCCAATAGGGCAAGCCTGACCTCTGGTTACCCATTTTTGCAGCCAACCTTAAGCTGTCATAGCAATCAGCGAACCGCAATAGAGGTGCATTAATATGTTCGGTTCTAGAAAGGCAAGAGTTTAAGGAGAGAAATACGTAAATATTTTATCTCTTATAGCGCCCCCATTAGGCGTAACTGCTTCGTAAAATTAGTTTGGCCTCGCGGCAAGATTAATGTTTTTACCCAGTATTACAACCCCTTGAGGTTAAAGTGCTCAGCAATCATTGGTGTGGCCTCTGGATCCAGTGTTAAACATGTAAACCATGTTTGGGGAGAACAGACTAAAAGGTTTATGAAATATGCATACTTCCTGTGTTGGTGCAGTATGCACTAACATGTTTATGCACTAGCAATGTTTGTCCAGTTGGTGGTCACAATGTTTAAAATTTCAGAAATCTTTCTATGTCCTATCTTACAACCAGCGCAATGTGGCGCAAAGCAGGAACGCAAGCGTTTTTTACTATTTTCAGACCAATGCAGTCATTTTCCCCATCTAGCGCACTTGTTGAAATAGCAAACGCACTTGCGCCCATTTTAGCACCCATGTTGGTCTAAACATGAGGCTTGGTCTAGCGCATTGCTAAAGCTAACTTGAGGCAGTCAAAAGTGATTGCGCCATTGACCATCAAAAACCTGGTCTAAAGTCAGTGTGAGGCACATTCTCAAGATAGTGTTGCCTATGGCAGGAGGACAACGTGTGTACACTCTGCTTGTTACACACATATCTCCGCCCGGACTCCCATTTGGATGACTGACAGCGTACAAAGAGAGTATCAGATCTCTCTCTCATCAAAGACCTGCGTTCTGAATTGAACGAAAAGACAGGCCAGTCAATCTAATGGGAGCGACAGCAGAGTGACAAAGTCATCGCCAGCAGGTCTGTTGACTTTAGATTTGGGGTTGTCTTGGAAAAGTAACCCGTGATTTGTGTATACACGCTGAGCTGCCTGTGTTATTCCCGGATGAGATAATGCTTGATATTGTTATTGTCTGTATTGCCAGAAGGTTATCTTGAAAAAATAGGGAACGGGGGTTCTCTCCGTATGAGAGGGATACATTTATTTGTGTTGGTTGTGAGTACATGGTAAATGCTAACTCATAAGCAAGTGTGTGCTTTGGTGTGATGGTGGTTTCTCCGCATATTCGTCGTGTTATGTTGTCGTGTGCGGTTTTGTGTAAACAGTGTGGCAAACTGCCCATTTAAGAATCTATCAAAATAATATTTCCCAGGGGAACTAAATCACTCTGTATGAATTAAGTCAGGGGTAAATATAATTGTAATGTGTAAAACTGTTGCAAATATGGTTGTGGTCCAGATGAGGACGACATTTATTATAAAGCTGTGCATTACAAAGCTTGTGCCTTTTAAAGTGGGAAAACAGCTGAGACTGGTGATCATAAATATATGCGTTCAAAAGACCCTAGGAATGTGGAGTTTTCTAAAGCCCAAACTTAGGAACAGATAAGAAACCCTGATGTGTCATAACTCAGTGCCAGTCCCTGTGCGAACGTGCCATCGCTGCCGCAGTAGGGAACCGGGCAGACAACAACCCTTCCGTTACCAGCTTTCACAGCTCGGTCAGAGCAGTGGCCCTGGGGACACTCAGATGTGCCTGTGGGCGTGCTGACTGATTTTATTAAACTGTATTGATCTTGAAGGGATTAATATTGGTCTCATTTTTATGAGACCAAAAGGGGGAATTGTAGAAAATTGTGCTTTACATTTTATATATATATATATTAGATCTTATTGCTTAACAGTGAACACACTGGAAGACCAGTGGAAAGTTACAAAAAGCAAACAGGCTTTGCAGGAGAACCTAGTAAAAGCAGCTATCTCTCAAGGTTAGGCGTGTGGCACAGTGTGGTCTCTGTGACGTCAGCTCAGCCTGACAACACCTTAGTTACCAGGCAGGCATGAGAGGTCATCTTCACCCGGGGACTAAGGATTATGCTTAACAGTTTAGATATCCTTACAGAATCTTATTTGTGTGTCACACTATTGTAAGAATTAGACTTTTTAGAGAAACAGATAGGGACAGTACCTGAACGAACCAACTGTTAGTAAACAAGAGATAGGATGTATGGGCCTGAAGAGTGTGTTCACAGATACCTTCCCAGCAACCACGCCTAGCAGGAGGAGAGAACAGACGTGGGGCCCCAGGATTGGGAGAGACGCACAATCAACATTTGATAGGGAAACACTGTCTAGAATATTATCACTGGGCCGAGAGACAGTCGGGGCCAGACTTCTTAAACTTTTGATATTGCATGCTGTCAGTCAGTAAAAGAAAGTGTGGACCAGGGTCCACAGGATCCCCCAGTCAGAGCTTGCTAATGTGGCTCTAAGAAAGGAAGTGTGGGGTCCCTTGCTGAAGCTGCTGCTCCCGCGACCCAACTCCGGATAAGCGGGAGAAGATGGATGGATGGTGTAACCTACAGAAACATATTTTTGGGGTCCCTATTGCCTAGATGGTCTGCTCCAGTGCTCACACATCCGCCGGTATATCAATCCATCAATGCAAGCGTGTCTGGAATTGTAAAGGAAATGGGAGGTGACAGCCGGATTGGTTTATAGTATGTTACGCCTAAAAAACAACACAAACTCATGAATAGTAAAGAGTAAATCCAACACTTTTAAACATGCACCCGGTGCACTGACTGTTTATGTACATTTAAAATTGCAAATGTGAATAAGACAATTTCGACCGTGTGCTTGGATTGTGGAAATAGGGTCCATTTTCTCTAAAACGGTTCATGGAATGTAAACGACTATCAACAGAATATAGAAATAGATGTATACTATGATTTAAAGTAGCATGCTAAGCTGTTGTGTAGCAGCAGACCTAAACGAAGCAGCAAGCTAGAGTTGGCTTGTAAACTACTACTTGTTAAACTATGGCAATGTCGACGTTTGATTCTGCTGAAACTGCCAGACTCAGTCCGGGTCTGGGCTGAGTCCGTTTGCCGAATCTGATACTCATCCAATCGTGCGAGTATGAGCCAGAAATGGCCCGGAACTACTGTGCTACCTGGGATAATATAGCGAGCATGTTTATTACTTTAAAAAACACACTATGGTCTTTCAGTTTATCCAAATAATCCATTAATATACGATACAGTATTCCAGGTTTCACAAAAAATGTGCTAATTTAATTAAGATGTTAATGGGATTTCATGACAGGTAAAAAGTATTGTTTGATGGACAAAGTGATATTTAAAAACAAGTCTGCTTTCTGTTTGGTCAGACGGCATGTCCAAAACTATGGCAATGTCACGTTGTTTGAAACCGGACTACCTAGACTATTGCAGGAAAATGTGACATTGTGTTATGTAGGGAACTATTGAATGTATTCACACATATGGTACGGTAATTTAATCTGATCTTTCTTACCTACTAATAGGACTCTGCCGTCAAATACATTTAGAAAATATTTTTCCTCTACCTTCAAATCAGATGAGCAAGTTCAGATGTACAGTCCTCCTTTGTGATTAAAATGTATGATTGTGGGCGTAGCATAACAACGGCCAGTTTGCTATGATGGCGCTGTCTGACATTTAGTGGCAGAAACCATATATAGCCACATAAAAAATAATACTTTAAATAAATTATCTAACTTCAATCAAATACAAATTGCTGTAAAATGTTTTGCTGCTACTGCTATCATAAGTCTGATTGACGCCAAATTAGGCAGATTTGTTTAGTTTATAATTCTAATTAAGTATACAGAATTTGGTGCAAATTGTAAATATACAGCTGCAGACAGGATATTCCTTATTAATGAATTGCTTCTTATTGCGTCTCCTTACGGCGGATTAGTCCAAAACTTGGCAGGGTTGTTCAGTGTATTATTCCAATGAAGCACATCGAACCTGGTGACATTTGGACCTACGGATGGGCTGATAGGACATTTAAAGATATATTCAGAAAATTAAAAATGGCGGAAATGCAATACGTCTAAGCTCATAGGTTCAAGAAGCAATATTTCTGAGCTCATTGTGCTGCATTTAATAAAATAAGTTAGGTCACTGTAGCTCAAACCAGCACAGAGTAATCACTATTTGAATATTGCAAATTTGACAATGCACTGTAGCGCCCCCTAGTGGGAAAAAACCCCTCAATTTTTTATGCCTGTTTGGAAACCCTATGGCCTTCTATTGACTAAGTTTGGAGGTAGTAGACCATTTTTAAGGTCTTTGTTTGATAGCGTGAACTTTAATGACCCATAGTGGTCACATGGTTTGGACTACTTACACCTTACTCCTTGAGTTACTACATGCTGTGACCCTCTTGCTACACACCAAGTTTGGTTCGAATAAGTCAACGCAACCAAGAGTATTGAGCGTTCAAAATGTTCTGATGGAATAGCGCCCCATAAGGCCGACATGCACCAAACTCTAGAAGCCTCCTCTTTGGGGACTGGCAAAGAGGCATACCAAGTTTGTTGAACATCTGACCAACATTAGCCACACTGTGACCTCACTTCCTGTTTGGCGGCTTTGCCACCAACTTTAAGTGGCGGTATCAGACAGAAGGTTTAGTATTTTGTAATTCTTTTGATAATTTAAGATATTAATGGTGCACTAAACAAACAGCATAGGTGCGGTAGCCATAGGTCGAATGGTTTAGTAGAAGTACACTTTTTTTTTTTTCGAAAATCCAAATTGGCGGAAAATCTTAGTAGGCGGACTTCAAAATGGCCTCTCGTAATGTTGTAGCCCATGAGAAGCTGCATAATATGACACCAAGATTGTGCATATAGGTCATTTGGAATAGGAGATAGAGCAACTTGAAAAATGCTACTTTGACCTGATGGTGGCGCTAGACGCCTGGTCTGATTGGTCCAATACTGAACGCATGAAATTTGCGTTTGGGGATGTCCTCTGTGTGCCTGGAAAATATGGTCCAAAACTACTAGGTGGTTGGGCCTGGGCGGCAAATTCTCTTGGAAGAATAATAATAATAATTAAAGTTGCAAGCAGCGATTACGGGAGCCAAGCCATAGGGGCAAGCAAATAGGCAAGCCATAGCGCAAGCCAGGGAAGCAGCCTTGACCTCTGGTTACCTATTCTTGCGGCTTACCCAAAGCTGTCATAGCAATCAGCGAACCGCAATAGAGACGCATAAATATGTTTGGTTCTAGAAAGGCAAGAGTT
>JAODOY010000382.1:0-13783 GCA_025399855.1 Forbesichthys papilliferus | reverse complement strand
ACCTGTTGTCTGTTCCATTTGCACAACAGCATGTGAA
This sequence comes from Forbesichthys papilliferus, assembly GCA_025399855.1. Classification (NCBI taxonomy): domain Eukaryota; kingdom Metazoa; phylum Chordata; class Actinopteri; order Percopsiformes; family Amblyopsidae; genus Forbesichthys; species Forbesichthys papilliferus. The sequence goes on along the minus strand of JAODOY010000382.1, from coordinate 13,746 downwards.
ATTGATTGTCAATCAGTGTTGCTTCCTGAGTGGACAGTGTTATTTCACAGAAGTGTGATTGACTTGGAGTTACATTGTGTTGTTTAAGTGTTCCCTTTATTTTTTTGAGGTGTACATTATTCTTCACATACTAGATCACATAATACAACGATGTTACCACATTAACATTGTAAAGCATATATGTCAATACCTGCTACACTATCATCAATTGTAAATTATTTGCCAACCTTTTTTTGTGGATGGTGTCATCTCTTCTGGCTGCAATTTTGTCCGCTTTCAGACCACACATTCCACATCGATAATGTACGGGATATTTTTCTATACTACTTACTAGTACCTAGGGCTGGACAATAACTCTATCAATATATACCGCAATATAATAATGATATAATATATAAATAGAATGTTATAAGAATATATATATAACAACATCTATCTGTATAGCCTAACTTTTATTATATAATATATTCCATTCAAAATTAGGTTTGCTCAAGTTTCTATATTATAGCCTAGTTATGCTGGTTGTCCTTTTCTACTTTGAATACCTCCACATTTAATATGGAGACACTATAGCCTAGATGTTTTTACATTAATGTGGAAAAAGTGTGGGAAAAGACAAAAATATATACACTATACCGCATGTGACCATGTCACAAATGAACAAATCTGCTTCAGCAAATATTTTAATTTATTTTTATCGGTCAAACCTGATAAAGTAGGCCTAATATTATCTATTTTGTCAAAAACCAAGCCATTCAGACATAATACTAGAGAGATTAACATACAATGAAAACAAAATACTAAAGGTGAATTATTGCATAATGCTTATGCTCTGTAAGAAATCCAACTGTTCGCTCATATTTCTGGCTGTACTCCTAATTTTGTGTCTGCGCTCCTAAATGTTTTCTTAGGCGCACGTGTGTATCGGTGACTAAGCACTATTTGTTTTGAATGTGTAATTTTCTAATTGTTATATTCTTTGAGTGTGGTGTTTTTAGTGTAGGTTTTGATTGGTTAAAACTATTTCCTTGGTTGTTTCCTTTGTGTGTTTGGTTGGAGGTCGCATAGGGAACGAACTCGCAGAGACAGAAGCTCAGAGACACAGAGGCTGACGGAGCTCGCAGACATGAATGTCTGAAAATTAAGAGAAGCAGGGGAACGAAAGAAGCCGACAGCAGTGGACACGGCCGATCTGGAGCTGATCTGCAGTCTCATGTGCTTTGCATTGCTGTGAGGTTGTGTTTCAGACCACGGCTGTGACAACTTATAACTTTGGATCCATCATTGCATTTTGTTAATACAATTTATATTATTATAAATCTACGTATGGGTGTCCTCATTCCTGCCGGCTAATTTAGATCATGACAGTAACCCTAATAGCTGTGCCCAACAACCTGTGACGTGCTCCTTGGTAGAAAAAGTCAGTGTAGCCCTGCCAGCTGTATTCAAGGTGAACAGAAAGAATAGAAACTACATGTGTGATGACTTGCACTACAGCCAGTGCAAAGCAGTATGGGATGTTTTAATGTACCGAACAATTTTATCACCTAACAGCAAATGTAACTGAAAGGCTTAATATTATGGATTTAGTCAGCTGACTCTTTGAGCATTTGCCCACTCAAGTCAGTTACGACAAAGAACTGCAGTCAGGTCGCTTCCCTGAGACGGTTCCTGACAGTATGCAGAAATTATTTGGTTATGCAAACCGGTTGTTGCAGCAGCTGTCCAGGTGGCTAGTCTCAGATGATCTTGGAGGTAAAGATGCTGGATCTGGAGGTCCTGGGCTGGTGTGGTTAACACGTGGTCTGCGGTTGTGAGGCCGGTTGGATGTACTGTCGAATTCTCTGAAATGTCTTTGGAGACGGCTTATGGTAGAAAAATTAACATTCAATTCAAGGGCAACAGCTCTGATTAGGACGTTTGTGCAGTCAGCATGCCAATTGCACGCTCCCTCAAAACTTGTGACATCTGTGGCATTGTGCTGTGTGATGGAACTGCACATTTTCAAGTGGCCTTTTATTGTGGCCAGCCTAAGGCACACCTGCGCATTACTCATGCTATCTGATCTGCATCTTGATGTGCCACACCTGTGAGGTAGACGGATTATCTCGGCAAAGGAGAAGTGCTCACTAACACAGATTTAGACAAATTTATGAACAATGTTTGAGAGAAATAGGCCTTCGTGTATATAGAGAAAGTATTAGATCTTTGAGTTCAGCTCAAGTGTTGCGTTTATAATTTTGTTCAGTGTATATCGGCTTTTAAAAATCCACTATTGGTCGACTATCACAAGCACAATAAAACCATACCCTAACCCTTAAATCACCCAGACCATCCACCCCTTTTACAGCAACCTTGTACAAACATGGAGCACTTTATGAACATGGGGAGATAAACTAAGCAGAACAAGGGAAAAGACCTTAAAAACTCCAATGCCAGAGCACAGGACAACACCTCCCCAGCAGCGTGGCTCCAAGCAAAGCTTGCTTTAGGGCCCTCCCCGTCTATCATGACATTTACCGCATTGTTGGAATCCTTAGATGCTATAAGATGATTCAAGGATTTGAATATGGTCAAAAGAGATCATTGCTAAGCCATTCAATCTATCTTCCCTTGGACACATTTAAGAGAAACTCCTCATGAAGCAACAGTGACAGGTAAAGTCAAGAGTAAACAAAGACTGATACTCAAATTACCATACAACTTTAACATTCCTCAGCCATCTAACCAGGATATTTTAGAGCACTTCATGTTTCCTTCTGCTGAAGTTTTATGGATATGCTGATTTCATTCTCCAGCAGGACATGGCACTTGCCCACACTGCCAAAGGTACCAATACTTGGTTCAATGACCATGGGAATACTGTGCTTGATTGGCCAGCAAACTCCCCTGAGCCCCAACTAAGTACTGAGAGCTTACCATATAACTATATAAGGATGCTGCTTACACAAACATTTTCATGATCGTGTAAGCAGCATTTCTGAATTAAAATTACTACTTTTACTGGTCTTATGTCATATTCAAATTGTCTGAGGTAGGCCTACTTAATTTGGGGGTTTTATGAGCTGTGAAGTCCATAATAATCAAGATTAAACATATGCAGGCTTGAACTATTTCACTTTTTGTGTATTTCTATAATATAATAATTATTATTATATAATATATAAAAGTTTCACTTTGTCAATTGAATTAAGCTATTGAAATTTCTTCACACCCACAAATATATAATTTGAGATGCACAATATCTGTGCAACTCAATTAAATATAAAATGATTCCCGGTACCCATTGAGACGATTTTTTAGCTGGGGGGGATGGAAGTGTGTGGAAAAATGTCTCAATTTAAAGCCTGTACAACTATGCTTTTAGTTATTAAAACCAAATATGACGCCAGAGTGAAATGTGTCCCATGCGGGACTTGAACCCTTCTCCCCTGCACAAAAGAGATACGCATTATATGGTCGCCACCAGAAAGTTACTACAAATAAGACCATTGCATGTATTGAAGTATTTGAGAGTAAAATGTACGACTGTACCACTCAAAGGAGGGCGTTGAGGCGGCGCATGAGCTGCTACGGATATGGCAGGGAGGGCGCTGTCTGTCGGACTATGTCATTGACTTTCGCACCCTAGCTGCCACTAGCGGCTGGAACCCAACCTATGACGCTTTTTAAGCCGGCCTCGCCGAGGCCATCAATTATGAACTCTCAGCCAGGGAGCTCCCCACCTCCTTTGACGGCCTGGTGGACATAGCTTTCCGCATCGACAAAAGGCTATGCCAGCATCACAGGCACCCAGGCGCAGTTAGGTCTCCCACCACGATTGTCAAACAAGGCGCCAGCCACCCTTCTGCTACGGCACCTGAGTATGGCGAGGCAGACAAGAGCTTTATCGACTCCTCTCTGGCTGCAGAATGGGGCATACCCACTTTGGCTCTTCGCTCTCCATTGACAGCACACACGCTGAGCGGAAAGATCTTTGCCAACGTCACCAGCAACGTTTTGGGTTGGAGCTCCTTTTGTCATTCCCATTGTCTGGCTAATTCTCATTGTAAGTTGTCCTCTATCCCCGAAGTACAACCAGATTATTCAAACCTTTCTGCTGTCCCCGCAGAGTACCTGGATCTGAAACCGGTGTTCAGCAGATCCCATACTGCCTCGCTGCCCCCACATCGCCCCTATGGCTGTGCCATTGATCTGCTGCCTGGGACCACCTCACCTCGCGGGCGGCCATACTCGTTGTATACGTCATCAAGTCGTTAGCAGCGGGGCTCATCCGGCCGTCCTCGTCCCCCGCCGATGCGGGCTTCTTCTTCGTCGGCAAGAAGGATGGGGGTTTGCGGCCGTGTATCGACTACCGGGGTCTCAACGGTATCACGGTGAAGAACCGCTATCTCCTACCTCTCATGTCTACAGCATTCGAGCTACTGCAGTGGGCTACGGTATTAACCAAACAAAGTTTTGCAATGCCTCTTGGAGAACCACCTGTGTTCATCAAAGCGGAAAAGAACTGTTTCCATCAACTGTCCGTAGACTTCTTGGGATACACGATCGCCAGGAGGGGTATTGTGATGGACAAGGGCAAGATCAAGGCAGAATAAAAATGGCCTACTCCAAGAAATTACAACGTCTTTTGGGCTTTGCTAATTTCTATCACAGGTTTATTCGGAACTACATCAGTGTGGCCGCTGCGCTCACTGCCCTCAACTCACCCACTAGGGGGTTATGTTGGTCCATTGCTGCTGAGTCAGCATTCCAGCAGCTGAAGAGCTACTTCACTTTGGCCCCTATTCTGACTATCACCGACCCCAGCCTGCAGTTCGTGGTCGAGGTAGACGCCTCGGAGGTAGGGGTGGGTGGAGTGCTGTCCCAACGCTCCACTCTCGACAACAAGCTGCATCTCTGTGCCTTCTACTCACACCGTCTCTTGCCCACAGAATGCAATTACGACATCGGTAACCGGGAGTTGTTAGCGGTGAAGCTGGCCCTCAAGGAATGGAAGCACTGGTTGGAAGGTTCCAGGACCCGTCTGGACCGACCATAAGAATCTAGAATACCTACGAACCCTTAACCCACGCCAGTCCCGCTAGGCCATGTTTTTTGATCGCTTCCAAATCACCCTCTCTTACCGGCCAGGGACATAGAATGGCAAGCCGGGTGCCCTGTCACACCAATTCTGTTCGGCGGAGGAGTGAAGAGATCCAGTGCCTGCACGATGTCTGGTGGCTTCTGCGACCTGGAGCATCAAGGCCAAGGTGCAAGCGGCCTTGCTTGCTGTTTGTTCCCCCTTCTGTCCGGGCACTGGTGTTGCAATGGGGCCACTCTTCCCAGCTCGCCTGCCACCTGGACTCTAAGCGAACGCTGGCCTTCCTCCGGCAGCGTTTCTGGTTGCCCTAGACTTTGTGACTGGCCGCCCCTCCTCACATGGTCACACAGCTGTCCTCACTGTCGTAGGACATGGAGAGGATGCTGCGCTGCATTACCTCTCAAAACCCAGTCTCCTGGAGTCAACGCCTGGCTTGGGTAGAATATGCTCACAGTTCAGGTCTCTTCTACTGGCCTATCAACTTTTCAGTGTTGCCATGGCTACCAACCCCCTCTCAAGAAAGGAAGGTCAGTGTTCCCTCTGTGCAGGAAATCATCCGGCGTTGCACACCTGGAGGACCGCCCGAGCAACCTAGGACAGAAGGTCTGGCTTTCCACGAAAGACTTCCCACTCAAGGTAGACTCCCATAAGGACTGGAAGGGCTACGGTCCTTAGGAGAGGAGCTGGGTACCCACCAGAGACATTCTGGACCTGTCTCACATTCGTCAGTGACCTGGAATCAGCCTGATGTTTTGGAATTCATGTTTGTTATATTTACGTGATTAAGACCTTGGATTGCCCTTGATAGTGAGTTTAGATTTTGGACTTGTATTAAACCTTGTCAGGTGTAATTGGCTTGTTTGCGTGTGACGTGACATTGCGTGTGACCTGACATTCATTGTGTATCTATTCCCATTATCTTTAAAATTAAGCTTTAAGTGGTATCTTCTTTAGTGTTCCAAATTGTTGGTGATTTAAAATGTGTCTATATGATATTTTGAGCATTAATGTAGTAGCAAACAACTACAAGGCTATTTTCAGGCTGGAGCAGTGGCGCAAGCAATAGACTAGCTATATGACCATATGGGCCTGGGTTCGTATCTAGCCTGATGTATTTTCTCCCATTTGCTTCCTGTCTATCTATACTGTCCTGTCCATAAAACATAAAGCAAAACAAAAAAAGTGCTATTAATTGCGATTAATCACAGCATTTTGCGCGAGTATTTTTTTATCGACTTGGGTTGGAGTCAGACTCAGAGCTAAGGTGCAGTTAATCTTGAAATAAACCACAGTAGTTGTGCTATTCTACTACATACCATTTAATCCACACATTTAAGCAGGCAATAAACAGTAAACATGATCCTTTTACAAAGCACATGAGACCAGCAAACGATCGCTAGCCACATAGCTCAATACACTCAGGCAACTTTGCAATTTGCAACACTCTCACGTAGACATTGACTCTGATATTAGTCATGACAGTGACATGTGCTCCAAATGTGATAACGTGATAACATGCCCAGAATTAAATACATTTTGAGAAGAGCTCTCAAAAATGTCTCATGTATTTCTCATAGAAAACAATTAGATCTGTGTGAAACCAAAATTAGATTGTCTTATTTTTCCTGTTTCTCGTAGAAAATCTGAAATTAGCCCCCATTTAAGTCTCAAAATAGGTCTAAAATAAATAATAAAGGTCTAAAATAAATGAGTTTATCAAGTATGGTGTCTCTTTCTGATCTCAGGCAGAGAAAGCTCTCTATGAAGTCGATCAATTCTCATCCCAGTTTAATTATTGCATCTCATGTTGAGCTCATACAAAGAAAATAAAGAGCTATCATCAAGGATTTTCTGAATTCTCATCCAGGCCTAATTGTCTCTTAAAGAAACATCATAAACAATCATTTCAAATATATTGTTATTATTATATTCTTTGCATGACACTCAAAATGAAGCTCGGGAACATTCTGTTTCCAAAGATCATTCTTGATGTTTCTACAACTTGATTGGAGTACACCTTCAGCAAACTTAGTTGATTGGACATAATTTGGAAAAGAACACACCTGTCTATATATGGTACCACAGTTGAACGTGCATGTCAGAACACAATCCAAGCCATGGAGTCCAAGGAATTGTCTGTAGAGCGCCGAGACAGGATTGTATCAAGGCACACATCTGGGGGCGGCTACAAAAAGATTTCTGCAGCATTGAAGGTCCCAATGAGCACAGTGGCCTCTATCGTCCGCAAATGTAAGAAGTTTGAATCCACCAGGACAGTTCCTAGAGCTGGCCGCCCAGTCAAACTGAGGATCGGGGGAGAAGGGCTTTAGTCAGGGATGTGACCTTTGGTCACTCTGACAGAGCTTTAGCGTTGCTCTCTGGAGAGCGGAGAACCTTTCAGAAGGACAACCATTTCTGCAGCAATCAGGCCTGTATGGTAGAGTGGCCAAACAAAAGCCACTCCTCAGTAATAGGCACATGACAGCCCGCCTGGAATTTGACAAATGGCACCTGAAGGACTCTCAGTCCATGAAAGAAAATACTATGGTTTGATGAAACAAACTCTTTGACCTGAATGCCAAGTGTAATGCCTGGAGGAGACCAGGCATCGCTCATCACATGGTCATCCCTACAGTGAAGGATGGTGGTGGCAGCATCATGCTCTGGGGATGTTTTTCAGCGGTAGGATCGAGGGAAAGATTAATGCAGCAATGTACAGAGACCTCCTTGATAAAACCTGCTCCAGAGCGCTCTGGACCTCAGGCTGGGGAGAAGGTTTATCTTCCAACAGAACAACAACCCTAAGCACACAGCCAAGAAAACAAAGGAGTGGGTTCGGGACAACTCTGTGAATGTCCTGGCAGCCAGAGCTCCGACTTTAACCCAATTGAACATCTCTGGAGAGATCTGAAAATGGCTGTGCACAGACTCTTCCCATCCAACCTGATGAAGCTTGAGAGGTCCTGCAAAGACGAATGGGGAAACTGCCCAAAAGTAGGTGTGTTAAACTTGTATCATCACACTAAAAAATACTTGAGGCTATAATGCTGCCAAAGGTGCTTCAACAAAGTATTGACCAAAGGTTAGGAATACTTTAAACAATTTCAAACAAACTCTTTTCACTTTGTTATTATGAATTTTTAAGAAACATTTTTATTTTAAATCCATCCCATTTTGGAATAAGGCTGTAACATAACAAAATGTGGAAAAACTGAAGCGCTGTGAATACTTGCACAAGCACTGTATGTCAACAACCTAGTAGTAACTATGTTCCGCCATGAAAGGCAGAGCCCATCCCTCTTCCACGTGATCCAGACCAAGCCAGAATGAACCTGAGAGTTTGACCCAATAATCATGCAGCCAATACAATTAGGAACACACTGAAACATTGTCACATGGTTTCACAGAGATTGTCTGTGGTTAGGGGCCCAATACATTCACAATAATCTACAAAAATAAAAGAAATAATTTTAAAAAATATATATGTATGTTTTTATTAAGTCTTTAACTATAGAATTATTCTAAGTATTTGACCATTTATACCACAACTCTTTTGGAAATCATAGATTTTATAACTGTTACAACACTTTTACTTAGACTCGGTATAACTTAATAACCTTGAACTTAATAACCTTGCAAGACAATCCTGCGAGCTTCAGTTTTATTTCAACATGAGAATCAGTCTGGAAAGCCTCGGAATCATTTTGTATGTGTCCGAGTAGCAACTCAACTTTCGTGTTTTACTTTCGGGTTTACTTTTGGGTTTTAAGCTATACGGGCGTTGTTTTCCAATCAGCGTCGTTTTTATAGCTATACGGTTGTGGTTTAGGTGTGCCGACCATGGTGCCGACAGCGAAAACGACCAGATGGTTCATATAATACATTTTTTGAAAGTATAGCCGTTCACAAACAGTTTCAATGTGTGGCTCCCCAGATGGACTTGTGACAATTCCTCTGGCATGTCAGGTTAATAACTTCATGCTTTGGTTCATGTTTTCCAGTCCCAGCTATATTTTAATCTGTAGACATTTGTTTTTGCAAAACAGATTCAGGCATATAGGATAAGTATATTCAATCTTCTATTAGTCAATGCCAGTATTACTTACAATAAAGTTGAAGAATATTTGTTAAAGAATACACATTAGAGTGTTACTATCAGGCAAGACCAGAACCATGTATATACTCCAAATGGTTCAAGAACAGCTTTTCATTTACTTTTGGTATTCAATGGATAGGCTAAAGGTTAACAGGTTAAAAGACTCGCAGAGTCTCCTAGCTTTGGTCCTTGACATAAGCCACAAATATTTTTAAAGATTTGGAGGAATATTTATCTGGATTGTAGAACCAGCTAGGCATGTAGGTCTATAGAAAAATGTTAATGTCCAATAGATGCAAAGTCAAACAGCCAGCCAGCCCTGACAGTGTTATTCCTGCCTGTCTATGCATTTGTCTGCTTTTCTCTCAACCCTCTATTAGCAAGGAGGGAAGTGCTGTCCCCCATCAGCAAAGCCTCTCAGCATTCTGTCACGCAATGGACTGCAGAAGTACTTATTCTGCACGCACGCACGCACGCACGCACACACGCACATACACACACAGGTTATCCAGCAGGAAGACAGATGAATACTGCTCAGGAGTAATTCACGCTTGGGGCACAACGCTGCAGGCAAGGCAAGCGTGTGCTGAATATTTCATTATTCATTAATTTACTGTTTAACAAATCCTGTCATTACTGCTGCAGAGTCCAGCCCACACACACACACACACACACAACTTACCAAGTGCAGGCATGGCAAATCGGCCTGTTTGATCCTAACCAGCTCAACAAACGACAAGAGAGCCATGAATAATAATAAGAGTACAGCATCCATGGTATGGGGGAGTGTGACACCATCTCAGAATAAACCCTTTAGCTGTGAGGAGAGGTTCATTGGGGCCTTGTGGAGGGCCCAGGGAATATTATTTGAAAAGACAAAACAAAGTTCAAACTTATGTGATACAAAAGGCAATGCTCTCTCACACAAAAGGCCAGTGAATTAATCTAGTTTTACAAAAGATAAAAATCAGACAATTTCCTATGCAGAAGAGTTAAGTAATTGTAGGCTATTCCCTAATATGAGTCCACTGAGGGGGTTAGAGGTAAAAAAGGTCACATCCCATTTGGCTCACATCAGAAATCTAATAGGAGTGAATTGCATTTCTCACAGGGCCTTACGGGACTGGGGACGTGTTTTCAGACCGTGGCCGCACCAAATTGTATCTTTGGATTGTTCATTGCTTTTTAATAAATGTCTCTATTATTCTTAACACTTTTAAGTCAGAGTCCTCTTTTATTTTCCTGGCTAAATTAGTAATGTGTAACTGGCGTGAATAGGGAGGGGGGGGGTCGAGGGATTACAAAGCGATAGACGGTCTCTTCCACCGCGGTGTCCACCCCGCCCTATTTAATCTGCTCATTATGCACTGCGTTGATTGTGCCATATGAACATAATATTTCATGTGATTTAGGACAGTAGATCTTAACACATCTATCAACAATTCAGACAAGCAACGAGCTGGGGCAGTGCCTACCGTTCCAGTGCGCTCTCACACGTGCTCCCCGGAGTACTGACAGCTGATCTGAGTCAGGTGACAATCACGGTCTCCCACACCTGCCTCATATGTGCATGATTGCTGTCGGCGTGTATATATAGTGTTTGTTTTTTTCATAATCCTTGCGGGTTATTTTGCTTTATGCCCTTTGTTGCTTTGTTTACGCTCATTAAATGTTTTTGTTATTTCTTACTTCCTTGTTGTTGCCTCGGTCCTTCGAAACACACTACAGAATAACCCGCCGCTTTCTAGAAAGCATTACCGAGGCAACAACTGTCTGTGTCGTGTGAACATAGCCTTCTGTGGATTAGCATGGAAGCGGCGGAGGGCGGCTAAAGCATCAGAGACACGGACCGACTGTCCGCGTTGGAGACGAGACTCCAGTCAATGGGGGATTGCCTGACGTGTAGCTGCCTTCCAGCAGCTATCGGCTGATCAGACACCCCGCCCAGCCGACGAAGCTCCAAGGTCGGTGAGAGCTCAGGCCAGGGAGACGGCTTGGGAACCAGAGTTTCGTCACGCTCTGGTAAGTGAACCACGGAGGGCCCCTCACCCCCCCCCCTCGATAAATATGATGGTAATCCGGCGGGGGTGTCAGGGTTTCCTCTTCCAGTGTGAGCTGTACCTGGGTGAAGGGCAACTGGTTGTTGTTGTCCTCGCTGCAGCTGCCAACACGAAGGCTGAGGTCCCCCCTTCCCATCAGGGAGCTCGATGGTCGATGGATGGGTCCCGGTGTAGTTACCCACGCTACTTGGCCGCTCTCCCTGATCGTCGACGGTTGTCTCTGAGAGAGACTAGAACTCCTGGTGCTGGCATCCTCCACCCACACCATCATCCTGGGTCTCCCGTGGCTACAACAACATGACCCTGTCATCTCATGGACGAAAAGTTAGATCCAGGGGTGGTCGACGTGATGCCAAAGGACCTGCCCCCAAACAGTATGTGGTCCGATATCTGTGGAGAGCGCCCTCCAGCCCCACATCCAGCGGAATACCTGAACCTGGCTGACGTCTTCAGCGTGGACTGGGCAAAGTGTCTCCCTCCTTACCGCTTCTGGGACTGCGCCATCTACCTGGTGGCCGGAGCCTCGCCCCCCCGGAACAAGATCTACCCACTCTCGGTGGCGGAGACGTCGACGATGGAGGAGTACGTGATTGAAGCGCTGGCAGTGAAGTTCCGGTACCCGATGCCCCTCGTCCCGCCCGCCATTGAGCAGATACAGGGGGCAAGGCATTTTACCAAACTGGACCTCTTATAACCTCGATCGTGTTCGGGAAGGGGACGAATGGAAGACCGTGTTCAGCACTACGTCGGGCCACTATGAATGCCTGGTCATGCCGTTTGGGCTGGCCAACGCCCCGGCAGTTTGTTGGGGAGGTTTGTCATTGTCTACATAGATGACATTCTGGTCTACTCCCCGACCGTCCAGAAACACGTGGCCCACGTGTGTGCTGTGCTTCAACTGTTGCGGCAGCATAGGCTCTTCGTGAAAGGGGAGAAAAGCCTGATCCACCAAGCCGCCGTCTCCTTCCTGGGATACAGGATCACTCCGGAGGGTGCCAAAATGGAAGAACTGAAGGTGAAGGCCGTCAGGACATGGCCAGTCCCAAAGACTGTGAAGGAGCTACAGCAATTCCTAGAATTTGCCCACTTCTACCGCCGGTTCATCCAGAACTACAGTACGATCGCAGCGCCCCTCACGTTGTTGTTGCAAGGAAAGCCGCACCGCCTCTGCTGGACTTCGGGAGGCAGGGGGCACCTTCGACGTTCTACGGAGGATGTTCACATCAGTGCCCCTCCTGCTCTTGCACGTGCTCCACGGAGTCTTGTCTTTTGTCTTTTGCATAACCCTTGCTGGTTATTTTGCTTTATGCCTGTGTTGTTTTGTGTATGCTCATTAAAACGTTTGTTATTTCTTACTTCCTCGTCCTCGGTCCTTTGAAACACAATACATAGAAAAAGTGTTTTGCAAATTGATGTAGTAATTGTACAGTAGAGGATAAGCCTCTGTGTTTTTTTATAAGGACATACATGTACATACTTTATTTTCCTGTTAATATGAGGATCATAATGGAGGGTAGTTAATTTATTTTAACAAAAAATAAATACATGTTTTGTTATATGTGAAAGTGTAAGAGTAGGACATTTGTACAGTGGCTCTGAAGTGCAAAACACAACGACAATCCGGAAAACACAATGACTTCACAAAAACACAACAGATTTTCGGAAAACACAACATTTCACAAAACACTACATTTCACAAAAAACAATAGCATTTCACAAAACACAAAAACAATTCGTAAAACACTGACAAATCGCAATTCACCACAGCATTTCACAAAACACAACAACAATTCACAAAAACAACGACCATTCAAAAAACACTATGGCCCTCATTTATGAAACATCGTTTCAACATCGACAGAAATCTGTGTGTACGATCAGTTCCACGCAAAGATCGGCATTTATCAATCTATAATCTAATATCTTGACCGATTTGGACGTGAGCGGTGGCAATGATCAAATCTCACGTCAGGTCTCAACTCGTGTACGCAAGTTTTTGAGTCATCTTACATGCGGTGCAGCATAGTGGAAGTGGCGGATAATTATCTGTGAGTTGTTTTTAGACCATATTCTGCTTCTGACAGGCATTTAAGAGTAGATATTATTTTAAATTTATGGCGGCAAAATATTAGATTTCGTAAGACCAATGTAGTCCGCGGGAGGAAGCCTATAGCCTGCATGCCACAGAAAGCAATATCAATTTGGGCTGTTCTGCATAGAACAGGCTAACAGCGTGTTATTATTTGATGATCCGATCCAATGCTGACAATCTAGATGGCCAAGACAGTCATAGCCTGCTCAGCACAGCCCCAAACGGAGTCCGCTTTTCAGAAACATAATTAAAATGAAGCAATAAATAAACTATATAAGCATCATATACACTACCGGTCAAAAGTTTGGGGTCACTTAGAAATTTCCCTATTTTTTAATGAAAAGCAGTTTTCTTTAATGAAGATAACATTAAATTAATCAGAAATACAGTCTAGACATAGTTAATGTGGTAAATT
>JAODOY010000380.1:0-13786 GCA_025399855.1 Forbesichthys papilliferus | reverse complement strand
GCTGTTAACCCATTCATGCCTGTGTTGCAGTGAGGCAGGTGCTTAGGGAAATGGCAAGATGGCATGTGTCCAGCTGGTGCCCCAGTCATGCTCAACAGAAGATAGCGAGAATAGGCCAGAGCAGTCTACAATGACGGTGGTTGTCTCCTTCAGAGGTCAAAGGCCACTCCCTCTTATGAACGTTTGAGTCCTGAACTCAAGCTGTGGTCAGGTCCAGATGAATTGCTGGTCAACAATCAGCATGATACTGGATGAGCCATTATTGCTACTAATGCTTATAATGCTTTCTAATGCTAAACCAGTAAATCTGTATTAGTGTATTGCATTAATCTTAGTTGGATTATATATATATATACTGTATATATTATTATATTTTTTTGGTGAGTGCAGAAGTTAGTGGCTGATGTTTGAATATTCCCTCATGGATCAATAAATAATTTGAAGAAGAAGTTTAAAAAACAAAAAGAAATAAAAAAGAATCGGGCATGTAAACATTTCCTGGGACTATTCAGAGCATCCTTCTGGAAGCAAAGGAAATTCAGTAAATTGAAAAGATTACTTACTAGTAAAATTACTATGAATGATAGTGAAAAATGACAGGAAACAAACGAACTCGTTATTTTTATAGTTTTGTTTCTGCAGTGGTACGTTTATTAATAAGTCCCTAAAGCCCTGAAATGAACTTTCAACTTTTTGCACTAGATAAGAATAACCATGGAGGTTAGGTTAGGCCTCTTCTCCACAGCTTTACACAGTTCCCTAAGATCGTAATCAAATGTATGTGACATGCATTGGTACAAATAGTACAAAGGATAATAGGTACCACATTATCCCTCTCAGCCTTGTAAATAAGAGCGGTCAGTTGGAATGCCTGTTCCTTTACAGGTAAATGAGCCACTGCTCACCTACCCTTATGTGAGTACATACAGTATCTCACACAGCAGTGTAAACATATCGGTTGGCGCCAGAACCAGCAGATTTACAAGGGAATTTAGCAGAAGGCACAATAGCTCATCATTGCTCCACCGGCAGCGGCGGTATACTGTAGTTACAGAGAGCAGTGGCGCAGGAGAGATTTTTTAGGACGATAGTCCATAGTTTCATATCCCTGTACAAACTATTTTTTCTCTGTTTTCAATTTTCCATCTTCTGAAAAAAGAAAAATAGAAAAAACGTGTAAAACTTTTTACAGTTTTAATTCTTCAAGGTTGGCAAAAAATGAAACTTTGGTTTCAAAGATTTAATTCTTTAAGGTTGTCAAAAATTAAACACCATCTTTTAACTAAATGTTCTGTTTTTCCACATGCTTTTGGTAAGAATAGTGAAGCGATTACACTACTTTCAGTGTGTGTGAAGCACTTGTTCCGCCGCATGTGTGCCTGTGCCACCTGAACAGGCAGCGGTAGAGTATCTGCTCTATGCCCTATATTATAATTGAGCCATTCATTTTTCCCCGTTTAAAACGTGGGAATATAACCATAAAATGCACTTTTTATTACAGTGGTCACTTTTGGCCACGACACCTGTCAATGCAACACCTTCAGCCGCTAATGCGTCAGTTATGCCACACTAGTTTAACTAAATGAAAAATAACTCCCCATTTATTTTGTATTTTGATCACATTGCTTGTTCCGTGGCCGTCTCCGATTGACATGTCGACATTATGGGATAAAATCCAACAATAGAGCAACCATGCTCGCTGGCATTATAAAAGGGAACATACAGAGACTCGAATTTAATTATTTAATTATTTAAGCTACGCCGTTTAGCCATTTGAACATGTCAATTTGCAGGTACAGTATAGGAAGGCTGTCAATGTATCAGCTTTGTCATTTGTGTTTGCTGTGTTATGTAAATTCTAGCCCAGTTCTCCTTTTGTCAAACAACTATGTATCTTACTACATACCATATGTAGCAGCCATCTGTGGCCACTACAGAAGAAACTAGTTTGTTTTTTCAGAATATGTCACATTTAAAGGTCTTATACATACAGAATACAGTACAATATTTTAAACCTTAATATATACTGATATATAAGATTAATTCACCCTCTGTATATATTTACCAATCAAGTTAATCCAATGCTTGTGGTTTTAACCACATTACAGAAAGATTTGTCAAAACAATCACACAAATCTGATCTTTACCTTTCCTAACCTAAACAAACTACACATTCATTAAAAAATGCAATGAAGATAAAATTCACTATTTGAGGTAACTGAAATGATAATATTCAGGTTGATAGAGGAATGCTTTCACAGCGAAGTCTCCATGACAACAACACAGATGCTGTCTCCCAAGAAAGCATTACCACGGAGAAAGAAGACTGAATTATGTGTCAGCTCACTCGACCAACAACAGAAATACAGTAATGGTGAGGAATCATCGTCAAACAAATCAGGTTCATGCACCTTTAACAACGCCTCCTAAAAGACAACATCAATCAAGTAATAACATTTTATGTAGAGCAAATAAATCAGGCTATATACATGACAGTGTACATGAGAGCTAATGGGAGGGGGTAAATAGCATATAAACGTGGTACTTTACAGTTTTTGTACTATTTATCCCCCTCCATTAATTGTTTGTTGGCACAGGATGTAAAACAATTGATCACCAATGGTCACGGCAGCCCCATGCTTTATGGGATTATGATGAAAGCTTGTATGGTTTCTCGTTTGTGGATAAAAGAGCATATTATGAGCAATACACACTGCAGGATGGATTCAAAGATGAAACGGAAATAGCTGCATAAATTGCTTATTGATCTGTCATAATAAAATGGCCATTGCCTTGGGGCTTGTTTCTCCATTAAATAAAACAGGAAACAAGACAGTAAATAGCAAAAAGAGTAAACTTAGTATTCGCTGCTGGTTTAGCTATCTGCCCACTAATGGACATATCATGTATCTGTGACATCATGGGCTTGTTCTGGCCAGTGTGTTAGATAATGTACATCTCCATTTACTGGCTCTCTTTCACCGCATACAGTAGCACTGTGAATAACGAAGTAGTTAACCAAATGAAGAGTGTGATATGAGGAAGATTGAATGGACATTGTAGGAGGGTCAGTGAATCCAAGCAGGCCTCTAGGCCCCACAATGCATTTGGCATGTCAAACCAAAATATGCTACACCTGTGAGGATGTCCTATATGCCTTCAACCTATATAACCTCTATAGCAACAACATGAGTTTTTAATAGAGCGATTCAGTAATTTGAAGCCAGTGTATTTTGTAAGTGCGTGTTTCAATCCATCCTCAATAGCTAAATTCTTATTTCTGACTAAACTAATGAAGCCTTAAAATCTACAAAGATGGTATTATCCCATTTACCCATAAACCAAAACGTCAAGGCATCATTTTTCCCTTTTTTTGCACAGACTGAAATGAAATCACTCAAAGACAAAACAATTACAGGAATAGAAGCATTTCTTCTGTCCACTAAAAATGCACACAACATTCAAATATCCATGATATCCTACAAATATTCCTAGCTTGGTTTTGTAATTCCAGAAATATATGAGCAATCAATGACACAGAGGTCACACACCAGCCAGCGGTCCCTAGACCAGTTATTCATTTTCATTTTACCACTGACAACAATAATCAAGTAAATGAATGTCATCATGAAGACCCGCAATACACACACAGTCACACACGATCACACACTGCTCCTCGTTTGTGCAGCACCTCCTGGACTCCCGGGACATGGTCAGGAGGAGTCATGTGCTGCAGAGAACGAGATAGGTCAAGCAGTCTAGCATAAACATAGCCAGAAAGACATCCTGGGCTGGAGCAGACACACACACACACACGCTCGCACACACACACGCACACGCACTCACATGCACGTACACACGCACATATACACACACAAGCGCACACGCACACACTCACATGCACGTACACAAACACACACACGCACACACATTTGCATGTGCACACATGCCATCGGGCATTTATGAGAAAATTCTTGCGTGTGTGTGTACACTCACATGCATGTACACACACACGCACACACATTTGCACGTGCGCATACATATAGATAAGCACACACACAAATGCCAACGGGCACTTATGTTAAAGCACAGAATTGGACTCCAGCACACAGCATTAGGCACAACTCTCTCTCAAAACAAACACACACACATACGCTTATGTAAATCCCCAAATAAATGATACACACATCTGTAACACACTAAAACATTCAAATGAACAAATGAATAAACCAACAAATATGCATTCAGAAAGCATCGCTCGCTCTCTCGCTCTCTCTCGCTCTCTCTCTCCCTCTCTCGCTCTCTCTCTCATCACACACACCCTAGACACTGCAACATCCACACAGTGGAAGCATCTAAGGACGTGACAGCAATAAGGCATGCCGGTCAGGTTTGCTGACATGTTGACCATCTGGGAACACACAGTACTGGACCAGGAGCTGCTTCAAGATGACATCATATCGATCCATGAAATTCAGTACACCATAGTCACCATAGTCACCGCCAGACATGCACTCACACACTGCAATCCAGAGCGGTTATATAATCCAATCTGATCTTCTGTGCATGCATGGCTGAATAATGGTTATGTTGTGAATTTGTGAGCAAGCACACGCACACACACACCCAACGCAAACACACACACACGCACACACACACCCAACGCGAACACACACACACACACACACACACACACACACACACACAAACACACACACGCACACACACACCCAACGCAAACACACACACACACACACACACACACACACACGCACACACACACCCAACGCAAACACATTACACTCGTGAAAACACACAGACTATACCGCACATACAAAACACATTTGCACACTCACTCACGGACGTAATGCAGCAGACAAAACATGTAGTGACAACAAGTGGCAACACACACACACACACAGGCACACGCACACACACAGGCACACACACACACACGCACACAGCGACCTGTTCATTTCCTTCAGCCAATCTGCCGCCTTGTGGCCTCGCCCACATAGCAGTTAGTCTGTGTTGACAGATGAGGAATTGTGCCTGCGCGTGCGCGCGTGTGTGCATGTATGTGTGCACGTGTGTGTGCGTGTGTGTGTGTGTGCGCAAGTGTGTGCGTGTGTGTGTGCGCACGTGTGTGCGCGTGCGTGTGCACGTGTGTGTGCATGTATGTGTGCACGTGTGTGTGCGTGCACGTGCGCGTGTGTGGGCTGAATGCTGATGTCCTGAACTGTCTGTGGGTCTGTAGCTGTTTTCCACTCTAGCCTGCAGATACAATCTTGAGGACATTCTGAGAGGTCGGGGCACCGTATGGATTCAAACAACCAATATTATTCTTCACAATGCCTGCAGTCTGGCGTGATAGAATTAGGATTAAAGTGTAGAATCCTGTCGCCGTCACTTAATAATAATAATAATAATAATAATAATATATAAGTTAAGTTTAGCAGAATGTTTTTATTTTACGTTTATTATACCTAATCTTGGTCCAGCCTGAATCTATGAGGACTGGAGAAACAAGATGGGCTCAACCGTACATCAATTGGAATTCATTTCAAACAGAATAAACATTCATTCGTTTTGGAATTCACAATAACAGCATGTTCCCTATTTTGCAGTTATAGCAGTAAAGCCAGAGCCGTACAGTGTACGGAAAACAACTCATGGTGGTCCAGTCCATTCCAATTTACAGCAAATGCTGCTTGCCGACAGCACTCAATAGCTGTGAGATGTGTGCCAGCGAGAGCACACGCAGCCTATAGCTGCAGCAAAACTCTTCCGCGGTTCAGTGTGTCGCGTCGAAAGGAGCCAGTTGAGGTGGTACGGGCATCTGGTAAGGCTAAGCGGATGATGATGGATGGATGGTTCAGTGTGAGCACCAGCGTGATCCAAGAAGAGAAATCAAAGGGGACGTAAATAAGCTGAAGATTATGATGATGACGACAAAGGCACATTTAACATATTTAGCGCAATGCTGTTAAGGGGAAGCAAACGCAATGTGAGCCTCTTTCTCACATCTTGATTCGAAACGCACCGTTTTACAGGAGACGTTTACGGCTCCCAAGGCAATCAAAGGATTTTTTTTTTTTTGATGATTTGTGGCAGTGTCCGAGAAGTACTGAGAGAGAGAGAGAGAGAGAGAGAGAGAGAGAGAGAGAGAGAGAGAGAGAGAGAGAGAAACATTTTTTTTTAAGTCTGATCAGATCTCATGCAGATCTCATGGATACATGTCAATAGCACTAGTCAAAGCATTCTCTGTAACTAAAAACACCTCTTAGCAACAAATCCCTTCTCACTAAATTGAATTTCAAATGGACTGGACTGACTATTTCAAATATACTTATATACTGTCTTGCAATGTGTGCCTAACGCAGTTTTCATTGCAAATAAAAAGGTCTTGAGTGTTATAGCGACGATATATAGCTAGAAAAAAAATTACAAAGACACCAAAAATCATCCAAAAACCCACCCGCACCTCCTCTACTCCTTTGTTGAGCCCGTTGGTCGGCCTTTGCAAAGACCATTTACAAACCTGTTAGCTTTCTGTGTGCACATTCATGTGAGTGACAGGCAAGGCAAGGTACATTTGCCAGACCATCATCAAAAGAGGCTCTGATTGGTCAGATATCTTCAGGTAGCTGGCAAAATGTAAATGACGACTTGTGTCGACATTTACATGTGTGTACATTTACATTGTGTGTACATTGTGTACACACAATGTACACAATGTGTACATTGTGTGCAGGCTTTATATAACAAGATATCACTCACTAACACAGTAGCCTAGCTGATGGATGTCTATATACGACATTTCTAACCAATTACATTAAATGTACAGCTCTAAAATCCTACCTAAGATTCTTTAAAATAGCCTTGCAAAAGTAATCTGTGATGACAACAAGATATTAATATTTTATGTAGATGTTCTCAGACAGACGGTAAATAAACAGTTGGTTGTTAGGGCAGAACTCTTGAGTATAACTGAGATTTACCTGCAGGGAACAATTATTTTCATTTGAAGCAATTGTTCCATTTAAATGCAACACATTTCTATTTCAGTGCACAGACATGATGAGAAATGATGCCACCAAGTGAAAATATATTGCCGCCAATTCATGAAATTGTGATTTGTTGTAAGATGCTGCAACTGAAGTGCTTTGGAATATATCCACAGAAATGTGGTTTAGACCAATACTTTCAGTTAGCTTAATAGGGAATGTATTAATGATTTAATGGTCGCTTTGTTAATCTTAACTTAACAATATCTAATATCTCATATCTGGCATATCTACCTTACCTTGACCGTCTATTTAGCATTAGTAGTCTAAATACCTTCTGAATAGGTATATTAACTGAATTACTTTATATGTATCATTCGGTCTCAACCTGATTCAGATGACTATATTTTAGTGACATATGTACATGTCTGTACGTTACAGTGTGTCACTAAAATATAAAAAACTAAATTATAGTCATCTGAATCAGGTTGAGGGTTGAGTACATTGTACAGACTTGTATATTATGTCAGGTAAAGGGCCTCTTTAGTGGCTATATATATATATATACACACACACAGGTACAGTATGTTCTCTACCACATAGCAATCATATTTTGACCCTAATACAGGTCACACCACTGCAATCTGTCAGCTCCATAAACAGCATGTCATTGGGCATTCATTGGATCACTATATATAGTATATATATATACTGTATATATGTAAGAGCAACTGGTTTACTTATTTATAAAGAAATAGAAGCCATGTAAGTCCTCACTCCGCTATTTCCCTCCACAGCCCTTTTAAACACCATCACTAACTCATTTACAGACACTTGCTGCTTGTTGTGATGTTGTATGTGGTCTTGTCATGATACCCTGTTGCTGGTTGTTTCATGTTGTGTTCTGTAGGGCTGTCTGCTCTCTGTAGACCAAAGTACTGCATGTGAGAACTCTGTTCTCTTGCTTTTCTATTACGCGGTGTCTCTGTAGTCTGTTCTGGGTTGTGTGACACGTACTGTGTTTTTGCCGTGTGTTCGTCGGTTGTTTTTTTATCCGACAAGATGCCTTTTGTCTCCTGCTAGGTCATTATTGCAAATAAGCATTTGTTATTTATTGACTTGCCTGCTGAAATAAAGGTAAGCAAGGTAATTTTAAACAAATATAGATTTGGTTAAAATGTACTTGTATTGTTATTGGACTAAAACACATAATATTAGTCAATAACAACAAATAAATGTAGCATGCCTGACTTATACTGCAAAGCGTACCTTTCTGAGCTTGTTTTAAACGTGTTATCGCTGGGCAGCCATAACAGTTGGAAAACACTCTTCCAATTGTAAAAGCTGCACCTGCCTGGCAAACCAGACCGCTGCACTGAGTACATCCCCTGGCATCTGACCAGAAGTATCGCCACAGTTGACAAACAACACAATGTTGTGCCAGGCTAACACCACACCACTTTGCACCTACTTTCATTGACACAGGCAAATTGAAGGTATACAATCATAACATAACGTAATGGATAAAGACTGTGCAAAGAATAAACAAACACGACACATATCTGCTTAATGACCTAATCAATTAAGAGAGGCTTTTTTTTTTTTTTTTAAAGAGTGGGAACCATCTTTGGTGGAACAGATCCTAGAGTGCTGGGAGTAAGAGAGGGGATAATGATACGTGATGCAGCTGGTCTTATGTCCAAGACAGAGATAACCAACCCTCACAACACAGGATATAGTTCAGCATTTTCCAGCTCTATAAATCTTCCAAATTAGATGACTGTCAAGTGTGTGTGTGTGCGTGCATGTGTGGAAAAAAAAACAGGACAGAAATTAAATATTGTACTCTGTGTCTGCTCCACCAACACACACGCACAGTCACAGAGATGTGAACACCTTCCATGTTCTCAGTGACTGTCAGAGATAATGTACCTTACCAAAAGTATGCTATATGAAACCCAGCGGGACCTGTGAAGCCAGTTACAATTCTCCAAAGAAGGGACAAATAAGAACTCAGACTAATTGTGTTTATAAAATGTAATTATCCTAAAGAGATTCTGCCAACCCACGTGATTTATAACAGGGCGCTGCCATGCATAATGTATTTACACATGGGGCCATAGCCTACCAGAACCTCGCTCTTGGTCTCCCTCCCTCTCTTACTAAACGTCCTGTCACTCAATCTCTACCAAGATACACACATACCCTAACCTTATAGAGTTTCATTGCAATGAAACCGAGATCAGTTGACTAGAATGTATTTCTTGAGCTATTTCTGTACTCCTGTACCTGTGCGAGGTCCTAATTATGAATTCACTAGAGATAAGAAGTGTCTACCTAAAATGTTGGGCTGAACTGCAATGGTCAGAGATGACGTTACACTTTAGTAATTTAGCGAAGATAACAGCCTGGAGCAAAAGAAGAGGGCAGCAGTTTTTAAACTTATCAAGTTATCAAGTGGCTACAACCCTTTTTTTTAGGTGAAACACCATTCAAAGTCAAAACTTAAATAATAAATAACCAAAAAACGTAATAAATACTTCCTATATTAACTATTTGTAATGTTTTGTGTCATTCTAAGAGAAAATAATCAATATTCATGCAGGAAATTAGAAATCAAAACAATTGACCCCGCTGACAAACATTCATTATGAGCCGACAACAGTAATGGTGCCAAACTAAGAAACCTCCCTTTGTTCCTGTTGAGCAATTATCCTACCATCTAATGTGATGTCATCCCTGCAGTCAAAGGCTGCTCCTGCAGCTCTGTGCTCGACTCAGGCTCCTCGGCAAGCGCTCGCAAGCAAGACAGCACACCGTATAAAAGAGTAACCAGAGCTGCAAAGTCCTTTTCCATGCCATGCAGGCTCTTTGAATTGATCATGACCGGAGATGTTTGTTCTATTATACTCTACTATTTAGAGCAAGAAAAATTGCTGCTAATTCACTAAGGCCTGGTGGACTTTATACGGAGAAGGGAAGATGTACAGAAAAAACTATGCATTTGTGATGCTTAAGAAATATAAATGTAATATTGGAATAATCAATCATTATAAAAGCAATAATACATTTAGACAAGTCCAGTGTAATTACATCAAACTTATTTATTTTGCTTTGCTAGATGAACATTATACTCATACTCGTACATAGTCTGCACTTCTAAACAATATTCATTACGTGTGTTGCTTTTCGTACACCCACAAATATATTTATGAATATATCTTGAGAGATGCTTCGTAAGAAAATATAAAGAAATGATGGAATAAAGAGAATTAAACTTCTTCAAAACGCTATTGAACAAAGTAGCGAAAATGAATGAAATCTGTATGGAGCCAGAAAGCTGACAGGCAATAGTAAATAAGTGCGGTTCTACCAAACCAAGTCTTCATGTGACATTTTAAATGTATAATACGTGTATAAAACACAAACTCAGAATACACAAGTCCTTATTAAGTTCACTTTAACGTTATACACAATAACATCTAGTGTATCACATATGGCTTTAGTACTGAAGGTTTCTCATCTCTAAAACCAACTTCTATTCAATATCTGTTGAATTATAATTAGTTTTTGAGGACAAACTTTCAGTGGTGCAATATCTCA
This sequence comes from Forbesichthys papilliferus, assembly GCA_025399855.1. Lineage (NCBI taxonomy): Eukaryota > Metazoa > Chordata > Actinopteri > Percopsiformes > Amblyopsidae > Forbesichthys > Forbesichthys papilliferus. The sequence goes on along the minus strand of JAODOY010000380.1, from coordinate 3,176 downwards.
AAAAGCAAATATGTAGGCAACATAGTTTGACATCTAGGGAGCTTCCATTTATATTAATGTTGATGCTGGAGAGGGATGTCACACCGCATGTAACAGAAAAGTCTAATTTCAAGTCAGTAGAGCACCCACTCAATTTCCTTATACATACAGGAGAATTGATCCATTTGAAGCAACAAACTAGGCTCCCATTCTGTACAATCCATACTGCTTGACTGGAATACATGAATGTAATAAACATATTGGCGTAAGAAAATTAATTACAGAAAACCAGATATAACTAGTATTGACTGTGGTCTTGCCGTTGCATTCAGAAGACAGGCATTTACTGCATCTAAACACTTTGATCATTATTCTATGCAGGACATTCATTTCCACACTGCCACACCCAGATCATCACACAACAAATTATAGACAACAATGATGATTCAGATCAATTGTCGGTCATTTATATTAAGAGCAGTCTAGAATAGATTATCTAGGGGGACCCCCATAGCGGTCCTCAGTATTACAGGGAGTCTTCATTTGAGCCCAAAATAAAATGTCGGAAAATACACATTAGCATAACCACAACCTATAGCAATAAATATTTAAATCTGTAAATAATTATTTGAATGGAATAGCATTGTACCATCTACACCATTAAAAAGTAATTTTAAACATGGCAGCCTACACATTGTTAAAATATGAATATGCAATAAGGGGTCCCTGTGCCGTGTTTCTAACAGCTAAGGGGTCCTTAGCTTGAAAGACGTTGAAGACCTCTGGTCTAGGCAATTATTCTTAGCGATATATATACTTTACAAGCTAATTACAGGTGTATGAGTTAGGCATCTTGCTTACAGACAGGTTAAGCAGGTTGGGAATCAAACCCACAACCTTTTGGATGACAGTTCATCACCATAACCGACTCTATGGATGCCATGAACACGTTAAGGCACTTGTTTTTGTGACAAGCGGACAGTGTCAGGTAACAAAACACATTTAACTGACTTGGGTCTAGATTTCCAAAGTCCAGAACAGCAAAGCTGAACCACCTGTTGTCTTTGGTATCCTGGCTGGAACTGGCAACACTAAACATGTTTGGTTTTTTAACCCATGCAATTTCCCTGAAATTAACACTAAACATGTCAACTTGTGGATTCCACTGTTGCAAGCCAGACAGTAGTTCAATCAATCATGTTTTAATGACACATGGACGCCACCAATATCAATCAACTCAATGTAAGGGACAGGATTGTCATACTGCACACAATCCGAGAAGTTGTGGAGACAAGTTACACAGACAAAACTCAAATACACAATGTGTGGTCTGACCTAGGCCACCATGACGCCTATACTGTAGGCGTGGAGTTTTCCTGGTACCATCTACATAGTTGGTGCTGATTATAGGTTACCAACATTACCAATAAGATCACATTATTTGTGCGCAGGCTAAAAATAGCACTGATTCACTGGACCGGGCTGCTGTCATTAACTTAAAAGGTATAGTCAGCTATCGCAAGCTAATTGTAAGCTTAGCTAATAGCTAATACACCGTTTGTCACATTCACCAAATATATCCTGGCATTTTGCTATTTTACAGTTGTCTGTGCGTGCTGAAATAAATATATTTGGCACTTCTACACAGCCAGATGTGTAGAAGTGCCAAATATTATCCTATCCTATTAATGGCTCCATTAATAGGACATAAACAAAGTGGCGAACACCGCTCACATCAACAGAGACGTACAACACTTTGCTTCACAATGTGTATCTATGTGTGTGGAGGCGCTGCAGAGGGATATTGTTTTGATTTAAGATAGATCGCAGTTAACAAGCGTTCTTCAGAATAACTAACCCTGCCTTTAATAGTATCCAATTTGTTACGATCCAGAAATGATGTCACATATGGGGCCAATTCTGACTGGCTTGTTTACTCCCAGGGAAATGTTCAGCTAAATTACATTTCAAAATGCATCCAGCCTTTCCAGGTTACTTAGACAACATAAATAATAAGACATGGAAAAGAGGAGAAATTTTGATTTTAGAATGTGTACAGTATATAAAAATAAAAAAGGAAAACGTAAAGAATCCCCTTTTCGTTAACACACTTATACCATCCTTTAGCCTTTAAGTAGGCCTACAGTATACTGTAGCAGAACATATAGCCTAAAGAATACATTGATTCTATAAAGATATTGCTGTGTTGATTATTGTAGAGAGGTGAAATATTAACATGCACAAACGCAAAAGCAATAGTTTACAGTATAGGCCTAGTTATTCTGTCACTACGAGGAAGGCCATTAGTCTGAAGCCGTGTTCATCTGGCCCTGACTATTATTAGGCAACAGTCTGACCTGACACTCATTCACAATTCAATCCCTCGCTGACAAACAAGACACACGCGGCGATAAATGTAGTTGCTGCAGATCTGTTGCCACGGTAACTGATCCCAATAAAAAGAGGCTGTTGCCAGAGGATTGTCGTCTCTAATAGACCTACACATGAAGCATGTTACATGCACATGCAGAACATGGATTGATTCCAAAACACAACAACAACACCAGTAGCCTATATATCAAACACGCATCTGACTAGTCTGTTCATTGACACACATGTTGGCAGGTTTGACTGCCAAACAACAGGCTAGATCCCACATACCCCAGCGCTTCGTGGATGGATAACACTGAAAGCACAAATGCAATGGCTTTTTCCTCACTTAAAACATTGGAAATGGTTGAATACATGCATGAATACAATGAATACACTATTTGCACACACATGCATATCTGCATGTGTGTGCAAATAGCAGGCAGTCCAATCTCCCCAAGCCATATGAAATGTTAATTCATCCATTCTGACAATAGCTTATGAAATGTAACTGTTGCATCTATACATGGAAAGGCATGTCATGCCACTCAACGCCCTGCAGGGTGGGATAGTGATGTGTTGAGAGGGTGTGCATGTGATCATGCTCCAATTGAGACCAAACCTGCCGAACTATGAAACAGTTGGAAAGTACTAAGTCAATGTCTTGTACGGACTGCTTGCCAACCAGTAGGCAAAGAGCTAGAAAGACTGTCAAAGAGCCAGGAAGGTAAGCATCAAATCTAACCACTGCATCTAGTAAATATATTATGGATGCATACAGTCATGCTTTTAGCCTGAACTAGCCTCAGCTGTCTATTGAAGTTATA
>JAODOY010000379.1:0-13786 GCA_025399855.1 Forbesichthys papilliferus | reverse complement strand
TTAAAGCTCGCCCACATTTGTTAATTTGCGTGATGTAGATTTACACATATTTACACAAGCAATTAGAATCAGTAAAAATAAAAAAACAATTGAAGAAACAATCTACCACATAATATTAACGTACCGGTATTACAACAAATACGAACCTTGTGACTTATCCCGGTGGCGTGGGTGCTAGTGCTTCAATGCTTCGCCAGCAGCGTATGACGTAAACGAACGACCAGAATGTTTCGGAAGAGACCCAGACTGGCGCGCTGCAGCCAGACCTCTCTCTCTGAGTCTGCTTCTTATTCTGTTCCTAGACTCCAGGCAGCCCTGCCCTCTATCGGAAACGCACGGAATATTCATAGTACATCTATAAACACGACGCTGATTGTAAAACCACGCCCGTATGGCTGTAAACACTACGCCGATTGGAACGTTCAGTTGCTACTCGGACACATTCAAAATGATTCCGAGGCTTTCCAGACTGATTCTCACTGATAAATTAAACAAGCTTGCAGGATCAGGATGGTCTCGCGAGGCTATGGCTTTGGAGCCAATGAGAAGGACCTCTGTCTAGCTGTTGTTGAGTTTCAGGGCATTTACAGTCATCCAGTCATCTGGATGTCCTGAAGGCAGTTGGTGAGGGAGTTGGGTCGTCCGCATGGCAGTGCAAATCAACGTTGTGGTGTGGTGCATGATCGTGCCTAAGAGTAGGAGGTATATAGTAAATAGCATAGGACCCAGCACCGAGCCTTCGGGGACACCCAGTAAGACTGCCGTACACCTTGATTTGTGAGATTTAAGTTGGACAAATTGTTGGTGGCCAATGAGATAGGAGGCGAACCAGGAAAAGTGCAACTCCTACAATACCAATACCAGCCAGACCTTCTAAGAGGAGTGGTTTGGAGACAGTGTTCAAGGCTGCAGTCAGGTCAAGAAGGATAAGGAAGGATAGGAGGCCGGAGTCAGCTGCACGGAGGAGTTCATTGGTGATTTTTTAAGTTGTTTCAGTACTGTGTTTTGGACACAATCCAGACAGTAATAGATGTGCCTTAACAACACTGTTATCCTAGATGATTAATAAGCTGTCTGTGCTTATCGGTAATAAGAATTATACAGGTTATTAGAAATAGAGTAACATCTATATTTGTCTCATCTTTACAACTTGTTTCATAATATTGAGCTGCTCAGGCACTGGCTAGTCCAGATAGCTGGCATTCGCTTAAACGAGGTCATCGTCAACAGGACTTTGTAGTTAGTTAATCAGAAGCCAAATGATAGGAGTGCATATGCACAGTAAGGGTGCACAATATATCGATTCAGTATCGTTATCGCGATATCACGTTGCGCAATATCATATCGAAATGTTGCAGGAAGTGCAATAATCAGTATATTTAGTGGAGCGATTCGTCCATTGTCTTAGTTGTGTTTGAGTTAGATAGATCAGTAGGATGTGTGGCTGAAGAAGCTAACAACATTAGTGGCCAATTTAACTGTTGAGTTGAAAATGTGTTGTTTTGATATGTTATGAATATATTTTGATGCATTTTTCCCATAACAAACTATTCCCATAAGTTTTTACTTATGTTTAAGAATATCAAAATTAATATCGATATTGCAATTTTCATGATCAATATCGCAATATCACATTTTGTCAATATCGTGCACCCCTAATGCACAGTCAGGACAGCACACAAACACACACACACACACACAAACAGTGCACACACACACACACGCACACTCACACAAAACAAACTTGACACATCGGTCCCTGCTGACTGTTGTTGGGGGATGACTTGTCTAAATGGAAACTAGATGCCCACCAACTTTGCACCGCTAGTGTGAAGCGCCAATCATTTGGCCAACTCTGAGCTCATGTGTTTGGCCTGTCATTGTTCCTTTAGTCCCCTTAGTTCCAGTTGGGTGTATGCTCCCCTGTCATTGGACAGTGTGCTAATCAGGCCCCTTGGGAACTTCCTGTCTTCACCATTTGACTGATGTTCTGAATGGCCCAAAACAGTTTTCACTCCTCGCCTGCATTCCTTCAACTGCACTGATCGTCTGAATAAATGACAGGCCCTGACGCCCTGTCAGCATCTTGACCTGGATTATACCTCTGACACTAGGGATTTGGTTGTCATTGCATTACATTGCCCACAACTGACATTTATGCAAATCATATCAAACTGTGTATATATACTGTATATGGATGGATAGATATGAGAGACAGATATATACTGGAGAGGGATATATGAGAGAGAGATTGTAAGGGATAAGATACAATGTAAATATAGTTTAACTTAGAATTTAATGTTATCCAATATATTCGATATTCGCTATCATAAAAATGTGAGATTACTGATGAAAATCTTTTTGTCTTCTTGTCTTTGCAATGGCTTTGGCATGTCATCAAAATATTGTTGAAATAGGAGAGAAGCGTATCCCATTATTACATAACATACAATACTGTAGCCAGAAAGGAAAAGCGCATAACATGATTATGTCTTGTACTCTGTGACATTGAACACATGTGAAGGTATCTGGATCAGTGTCTATTTTCGAAGCATGCAATGAATTGAATTAGGCCATGATGCAGCTGGATTTCCCCAACAAGGAAAAAAAACTATCTGAGAGAGGAGAGGTTCATAAAACATCAAACGATATGTTCTGTGCGTATATGTTAAAGATACAGTCAACCTTACTTAAACAATTTGAGTAAAGCGTGCGTGAAAGACAGCAATGGAGAAGGATACATTGTGAGACATAGCTGGTCTACATAATATACATAATTCATAGTATTCATTGTGTATAGTGATATTCACGCACTGCTCCAGTGTGAGAATGGGATTCCGTGCACAACCGTACGCGGGAGCACTCCCTCGGCAAGGCTGTGTGTGCAGAGCGTCACGGAGCGCTTGTCTGAAAGAGGTGGGGTCTGTCCCGTGTGTCCGCTGGCTGATGGAGAGAAAGGGGGCACAGCACTTTGGTGAGAGTAAGAGTTAGCGGATAGAGCGATGCAGAGAGACTGCAGGCACGCAGCAGAGCAGCGCGCGTGTGTGTGTGTGTGTGTGTGCGTGCATATACGTGAAGCTGCTGCAGCACACTGGGTTATTTATGAAGTGAGAGCCCTGAATCTGGAGGACACACTGGGATGGAGAAGACCGACCAGCAGGACCAGACATGTAAGGTGTTTTTTGTCTTTCTTTTGTCTTTCATTTCTCTGTGTTTTAAGTATTATGTGTCTGTATGTTGTTAGTGATTCTAATATGTGTGTGTGTGTGTACAGTATGTGTGTGAAATATATATTTTGTGGGGTTTTTTGGATTAAGAAAAGGTAGAATACACAAATAAATAAAAATATATTTTCATCAAATGAATAGCTGAATGACGTTCATGTTTATATTTCTACCCCACTTTCCATCAGAGAAACTACTGATTCCAAATGTGCTGATTGATTTTAATCCGATGCTTTGCTTCTGTTCTGTAGGTGAATGAAGCATGAGCTCTTCTGAGGTCTCATATCTGTCAACAATGTGATCGGACAGTGTATTATAAACCTACAGCATGTGAGAGAAGTAAACAAGTCCCCCACCATGCTTTCTCTATGGACCCTCTATCTCCTCTTCCTCTCCTTGCTTCTCCCCCATCACGCAGTAACCTTCAAGGGTAAATATGTCCAGGAAGCACCACAAAATCCTGCAGAGACCACACAGGGCACTCACACAGCCATCGGGATACCCGCGCATCCGAACATTGGACCAGACACGGCTGACTCTGTGGGTTTATCTTTGAGTTGGCCCGTCGCCTCAGCAGAGGATATGGACCTACAAGGAGTTATTGGTGAATATGGTGAAGCGCAGGACAGTTCAGAGCTATCTCTACTGTATGGGGAGAAGTGGCTCGTGACATTCAGCCCCATAGAACATGCTACAGAGCTCGTTTCTTCCAGGATCAATGTCAGACCTTCACCGGGGCTCCTACCACCGCAAACAACCCTGGAACAAAAGCCAGCAGATGGGCCCGCTGAGTCCAGCACCTGGGAAACAGACGGCTTTAGTCTAAGCCCTACACAGGCCAGAGAGAAACACCAATTTCCTCCTGTCAATCAGAACAAGACAACTCATTTCCAATTACCTACTTTTATCTCGGGCTTACGTCCAACATACAGCCCAGTCACCATTGCTACTTCACCTTTATCTGGAGTGATCCCTGAGCACCTAAGACCTTCTCGACCCAAAAACAAGTGGGGCTGGACCGTGGACCCATTAGCAACAACACAGAGTGGGTCACAGGAAGAGTCTGGCATAATGGCAAATAATGGGGATGGGTTACGTGACATTAACGTCCACACAGAGACCGAGAAAGGTACTGTATGGCATAATGTTGAGGGCATTCGTTTGTTCTGATTATGTATACCTTAACCTATTGTGGCTGTGAATGGGTTTCTGGTTTATGTTATGACCCTTATTTGAAGCAACACATTTTGTGTTGTATAGTCAAGACTACTGGTCTTTTGTGTGATAGATATTCTGCAGGCAGACACAGTTGTTTTATACACATAACACTAGCCAATGTTTTTTCTCCTTTCTAAACACTTACCTCTCTCATTTTATATTTTAGTTCGTTTATCTTGAATTTTCCCACATGATCCCTTGCTTTCCCCCTTTTTAAAGATACTATGTTTAATTACCACTGCATTATGTGAATGAAAGTCCCACTTCTTAAAACAATTTACACTTGTGAGATGGAAAGTTACATCATACCAAATGGTTTAGTCGACATAGAGCCATGGTAACCCATCAGGGTTAGAATTGGCACAGGTGCATCTACACCAGTTCAGGTGTCAATATACTATGGTTATTTTCAGGAAAAACCTCTTTTACATTGTTCTCCTACAGCGGTATTGGACTTTTAACATGCAAGCAAAGACAAACACACATGCATGCGTACAAATGACTGAGATAGAGTATGTGTTGTCTTCAGTAAAACTGAAAAGATCCAGTGTGTGTTCAAAATGTCACCAACCTCCATCTGTCTGTCTGACAGTAAGTCTGATGCAGGCCTGGGGCTCTGATTATACTTTTTAGGCCAGAACCCAAATTGAGTTCAGTAATTTTAGAACTGCCCACGGAGAGAAACTAATGATAACCCACTAGTAGTTTTGTTGAGAGGAAATGCAGTGTGTGTAACCTGACATAACACCTATACAGTTTTGCATTATTGGTAGGTATGTTATCTTGATTTACACAATATTAGTGATCATGCATCATATGACCATGACTATAAATAGCCTTGTGAAAATAGAGCAGCAATGAGGTCAATATAACCGAATGTAGACACAATTCTCTCTCACACACACACACACAACTACACACACACACACAACTACACAACTACACACACACACACAAACAGCTCTTACTGAATTGACCCAGTTAGACATTCCCAGTGACAAGTCTGCTCTGTTTTATTATGGATTAGTTCATTTCAAGGTAATCTTGTCTTTTTAATACAGTAGATAATAAACTGCATAATGATTTGAAAGCATCCTATACAATATGTGTGTATTACGTGTAATAATATGTAGTAATAATAATAATGTGTGTGTGTGTGTGTGTGGCCCACAAAACATTTAGTTTTTTTTAGTATGAGATGCAGGTGCTCTAGTGCGACATCTAGTGGCAGACAAGTTCATACATAGTTCCTTTAGCACACTCACTATATAATCACTTCAATCACAATAAGAACACCATTTAACATACAGTATATCATTTCTCTTTCAGGTGATAATGGACAGAGCTCAGTGACCAGTGGGATAGTCTCAAGTCACTCCTGCTCTCCCACCAACCCAGATCACGTCACATCCAGCGAACCCCCTCAGCCCTCTCTGGCCCTCGGCCCCTCCCTCTCGGTCCCTCTGTATTCGGACTGGAACTCTGCCCTCGCCACCTGGGGACTGGCCTGGGAAGCGCACGTCTACGGCCTGGGATCTGCCTTCACTGTGTTGGGGCTAATCTCCGCTGTGTGCTTGCTAGGGCTACCCCTGCGTTGTCCCCCTGGCAGCCCCTATTTAACTCTGCTACACCTTGCGCTACTAGGCTTCTGTGGGCTCCGGGCCTTCTCTCTGCTCTACGACGCCTACAGTCACCAAGACCGCCTCCCTCCCCTGGGTTCCCTCCTCCTGTCGCAGCTTCCCTTCCCCTGTCTGACCGTAGCCTTCTCCTTGGCCTTCCTCCTCCTCTCCCTGCGCTCGCGGGTGCATCTGTCGCCTCCTCTGTCCCCCTCGGGCACCTTCTCCGCCCTACCCCGACCGTGCTTGTTGCTCTGCCTGTCCCTGCTTCATCTGGGGATTTTTCTGGGCTGCGTGGGGCTCCACCAACTCCTCCACACCCTCCCGCGCCTCCTCCTCCTCCTCTTTCCCCAGGGGCTGTTTGTGTTCCTCTCTGTCTTCCTGTCGTTCTGCTACGTGGTGTTTTACTGCTTCATACGAGCGGACACCAGGCACGCGTACAGGCTGAATGACAGCGGGGAGGCGGGGGGCTCCCCAGGGGCCATGCTGCGGCCCGCCAGATGCCCGTTTGCTGAGGCAGCCGACTGGAGGAGAGCGGCGGCGGCTGGCGTCGGGGCCTCGTTGTGTTTGCTAGGCTGTGGAGGGCTACAGCTCTACCATGTCCTGCAGGCTGCTGGTCTAGGCGGGGGCAGCGCTTATGGGCTCCAGCCCTGGCCCTGGTGGGCCTATCACCTAGGATGCAGGCTCTGTGAAGCGGGGCTCTGCGTGAGCTTGCTGCTGATTGGCTGCCAGCCCGTGTTCTGCCAGGCCAGCGCACTCAGAAACACGGCTCGTCCACGGCCAGGATCCTGGTCGCCACTGTCCTGCGGCTCTCCTTCGGCAGATCTCATGGTTTTACCCGAAAAGGGAACATCTCCTGTCCTCCCTCCACACCCTTGCTGGTCTCTGGACAAGCAGAAAAGGGCCATGGTCTTTGGTGTTTTCCCAAAAGGACAAACCGAGGTGCTTCCTCTATGCTCCATTGTGGGCCCCCCTCAAAATGGTCTAGACGGTGCTAGCCAGAAATGCAGCACCGGGACAAAGTTCCTTACTGTGCAATCTAAATCCAAAGGCGGTGTTTCCCAGATGTCCTCATTGGATAGTTTGGGCCTGGATAGTGACTCTACCATGGATCTTCGTCCTCCATCCCCTATAGACTTGTCTCGCAGCATCGACCAGGCCCTGTTCAGTGAATCTCTGTTCTCACATAGCCTTTTTGATCCTCCAAGACTGATCCAAACCTCATCCCGACTTTCCTTAAGCTCCCCTAGCCATGGTACCTCCGGTCACTGTCACAGTTCCGCAGAGACGGCCCTTTACCGAACCTCATCCTGCGGAGACGTGGATCAAGAGAACCCGTTTTCGCAGTCTTCCCAACCAGGTGGCGCTCTCTCGTGCTACAGCAGGCCTTCACCAACACCCAAGCAATGGGGCTGTAATGAAGGCAATTCAGGCTCCTTGTCCCAGGCTTCTCTGATTGGCTCTTCACAGGACCTGTGCTGCAGTCCGCTGGAGATGGGAAAGATGCGTTCCCATTCCTGGGCGAACAAAGGGCCAAACTTTGCCCCTAGCAGCCTTCCCCGCGCAATACCCCACCTGCCTTACCACAGTCACTACCGATTGCTGAGCCTAGCCTCCCAGGACAGACAAGGCTCTGGGCGGCTGGCAGGGACTAAACACCTTAGTGAGAGCAAACAGCTAGAACGAGAGCTAGCAGTCCAGGCGGAGTTTATGAATGTGTGCAAACAATTTGATGCTCTGAGTGTTTGTAGTGACACCATTGAACTATGAGCTGTAACATTATACTGTGAAAATACACAAAAGCTTATTTTTACCTGGTTGAGATTAACTTGAGATACTGAGGAATATAATAGACTGAACAATATACATTAGTAGTATAAGATATACACACGTGACCGTCATACAGTGGTCATTGTATTATCGGAAAAAATGTGAATTTTACCATCGTAGGTGTATTTGTGTTTTATTTATATTAGAATGTTTGTTATGAAAATGTCTTTAAAATGTCTTGAAAACCTAATCTCTTTGACCATATGATGGGCTAGTCATCCAACTATGGGGCAAAGCTTTGCTATATTAAATCAATTGTAAAAAAGAAAACGTGAATTACACAGCAAATATTTGTAGGCTATACACTTTACTGAATATCATACAGTATGTTTCTGTGGTAACTCCTGCCATATTTTATATTAATAGGATTATGAAACAAACCAAATGCACAGGCATACACAAACGAAGATACTCATCTTCATTAGACACACTGTAAAGTAATTATAATACTCATAATTGTTTAATAATTACGCCAATGAACAAACTGTAATTATCTTGCTTTTGTCGGTATTCAATTTCCAATCTATTGTTTTCTACACTAATGTATATTCAAAAGAAATAAACGTGACATTATCTTGACACTTTTAAGGCACTATGGTTATGTATGTATTTTTGAATTAATGCTAATGCTTGCTTTAATCCTTTCTGTACAGAGCTCATCATACAATACTGTTGACAGCAAGCTACCGGTACATCAGACAGATTTATAGGAAACACACAGATGTTTACTAGTTTTCTATTTGTACTTGCAACTGCACAATACAAATCATGTACCAGCCAGGTTCTCCTATATACCACCAGTATCCAGGAAATGGTAAATAAAAACATATTTTAAAAAACTCACCAAATAAAATAAAAATGTGTTTATCACATCACCAGCAAACTGCAGCATACTGCCAGAAAATTTGTTTTTTAAAATATACAATATATATTAAAAATACAAAATATTACAAAATAAAAGATCTTTCTTTGGGAATGCCTATGATATATTTTATTCAGTGTCACATAGGGTACAACATTATTTTAAGTTCCCTTGTACCCTACATTCTAACTAGCCTCGCGATACCATCCTGATCTCGCAAGCTTCAGTTTAATTTCGCCGTGAGAATCAGTCTGGAAAGCCTTGGAATCATTTTGAATGTGTCCGAGTAGCAACTGAACTTTCCAATCAGCATACGGGCGAGGTTTAGGTGTGCCGACAGCGAAAACGACCAGGTGGTTCATCCAATCAACTGCCAAGTTTTTTTTTGAAAGTACAACCATTCACAAATGTACGGCTCCCCAGATGGACTTGTGACAACAGTTCTTCTGGCATGTCAGGTTACATTCTAACCACCTGTATCTCAAATACCTCAAAGGTCAGAACTTTTCTTTCAGATTAGCAGCAGACAGTTTATACCTACAGTAATGTTTAACACGAGGCAGTCAGTTTCCTTCGCTACTTCTGAATCCTGGATGATTTTACCACTAGTTTGTGGAATAAAGTGTGCTTTGTTCTTTGTCCTGTGCAGAGCCTCAGAACAGGCTAACATTATTGTGTCGTTACAAGAGAGAGCCGAAGTCACTTCCACGTTATGGGACCTTAGTTTGGAAAAAATATGTATGGTAGCCAAAGGCGAGAATGCAATTATTTTTAGATTTTTAGATGCTTTGTGACACGAAGCACACATGAGAGACGAAAGCTGTAGTTCACTGAGTGGTTAGACACAAAACTAAAGATTACTTTATAGTTTCACAACAAACTGCAAAGTTCTTGACTTGAACAATTGTCTTTTATATAGACACAAAACATGTGTGTACTTTGTGTCACAATTCAAACTGGATCTAAAAATAATTGTATTCTAGCCGTTGACTACCATACATATATTCTCCAAACAGAGGTCCCATAACGCGGAAGTGACGTCGGCTCTATATTGCGTTGATGGGTGTGGTCAGATGTGTCCGCTGTATCTGCTTGTGACGGCAGGTGTCGGGACGTCCGGTGCAGATCGAGTGGCTCCTCTTCCTCCTCCGTCAGTAAAGTCGCTTTTCATAACTACAGTCGGAAAACACTTTAATCAGTTCTGCAGTAAGATGTGTGTGCGTGTTTAATATGATTCCTCGACAGACATGAATGGCTTAGGTTGCAGGATTGACATGTGACAGTGTACTTACATGGAACAAAAGAATATCTAACACGAGAGCATGAGTAAGAGAGGGAAGAGAGAAGACAATTTGAGGCTTCTAGCATCGGACGTGGTACCGTTATTTGAACAACACAGCGTTACTGAGCCAGTGGGGAGGTTAGCTTGTAGCTCATCATACGTTAGCTGCCTTGAGTGTTTGTTTAGACAGGAAATCAAAATTGATTATTAAACCACAGATCACTACAAGCAAGGTGTGCAACAGCATTCAGTGAATCAGATCCTCACAGCAGAATACTCCCACAAGCAATAGATTAAGAAAAAGCAGGGGAAATGGGCAAAGCAGGGTTTTTTTTACTGGGGTGCATGAAGGAGGGCTACGTTCAGACTTACGAGTGAAGGCCGTGCACGCCACCCTCCACCTGTGCAGACATGGTTCGCTTCTCAAACTTCAGCTCCCCTGAGTACATCATTGACCTGGGTCAGACACAGAGCTACTGTAATACACCACTCTCCTGTAGGAACTATACTGTAGCGTTTTCAGATGATAGCATTGGTTCACTTGTAATATTACTCTCTCACACTTTGTGAACAGATTATGAAAGTGAATAACACTTACCGTAATATTGACAAACTCTTGGCACCGGTGTCCTGGCAGCCATGTTGGATGCCAGTGATGAGATAGGGAACAAACTTGTGGATGGAGCCTTTGTCTTGTACTGATCCTGACACACCCTGAGCAACCTTTACTTTTTCACCCTCACTGGACAGACAGACAAACAGATAGAGAGAGAGAGAGAGAGAGAGAGAGAGAGAGAGAGAAAGAGAGAGAGTATAATTGCCAGGCTATGGAGGTAATGCACCCTAACCTGACATGTTAGATGAACATCTGGTAAATTGTCCATTAAAACTGATTTAAAACAAACTTTGCAGGTGCAGGTGCTTTGCAGGTGAACCAGCAAAGCCTGTTAAATTCACTCTTGCAGAAGAAATGTGAAGAAAGAAAAATCAAGAAGTCTAAAGTGCGGTTCTTTGATTTTCTAATACATTCTAATAAACCAAATGCTACATTACAGCATCTACGTTTTCCTCTGTAGGACCCACAATTGTTGTTTTAGAGTTGTTTTCAAGTCGCCTTCGTCAAACCTACACCACACCTGTAGCTAACATTATAGCTGATTGGCCACCCACACACCAAGTTTACCGGACAGAAGCACAGCGATTTTCAAACTCTCCCGACTGATTGTGGCGGTGGAGTCAAACTGAAGGCTAAGTGCACCCCCCTGTACCCCCCAAACACACAAACACATTTCTATACCTAAAATAGCGTTTCTGACTGTTGTCATTTTTCTCCATGGCATCCAAGGAGCCCATGCCTCTGTATTTCTTCAGACGCACCGCATCTGAGAAGAAATATTCCCCTGGAGCCTCTGTTGTTGCCGCAAGCAGTGATCCCATCATCACTGACAGCACAAAGGTCAAAGGTCAAAGACAAACAGATCAGTTCTATTAGGGCTGCCCCTTTTCAACCCACTGACCTGCAGGTAAAACAAAGTAAGATGTTTTTACCATATGCCATTCTATATTTATTTGAATGGATCTAAATATGTGTTTTTCTTTGTCTATCTAGTTCCCTCCTTATTTAGTTTGTCATAGCTGTTGTCACATATTTGGCAGAGTTGTCACATAGTTGGCAAATGAATTGCCCTCCTTTTGATTAATTAAGTTTTCTGAATCTGAGTGTAACTTGTCTTACCTGTGGAGGCCCCGAGCGCCAGAGCCTTGACCACATGTCCAACAGTCTGAATTCCTCCGTCAGCAATGACTGGCACACCAAACCGCCGGGCGTACTCTGCCACCTTATATACCGACGTACCCTGGGGCCGCCCACATGCCATCACTAATGTACAAGAACACATAACTGCTTATATTTGTCCCTGTTCTTGGCATTTATGTTGTTGTTGTTGTTGTTGTTGAAGTAGCAAGTGAAATTATGTGTACAGTTGTCAATTGCCATCTATTGTACAGTATGCATATCTGCATCAGAACTAGTCACATCCATAATGTAGAAACCCTAACCAGGCTTTTGCTCCAAGCATTTACAGCATTAAACCAGTTGATTTCACCTCTAAACCCCCACCACACACACACACACACACACACACACACACACACATAAACCATGCAAACACTGCAAGAGCAAAGACATGGTTAGGACTTTTCCTTTTTGTTAATTATGACCACTGGACTTTCAAACAGGATTAACACTTGGAACGCTTTGATGTTTGTGGCCTTCACACCTCTTTTCAACATACCTTCCTGGGTAATACAAATTGAGCCGCATCCCATGCCCACCCTTAGCGCATCCACGCCAGCATCTATCAGGTTCTTAGCCTGAGCTGCAGTCACCACTAGAGGGCGACACAGCAAAGAGAGTCAAACAACGTGGTAAACAGAACCATTGCGCTATAGGAGGCAGTAGAGCTTACCATTTCCTCCAACTACCTGCAGATCTGGGTATTTCTGTTTGATATTGTTGATCATGTTGATCTGATACAAAGAGTTTCCTTGGGAGGAGTCCTGAAATTATACACAGATATGTGTCAGAGAAATTATGTATCCAGTGTCAGACCTGGCTACACCTTGTGGCCATGGTAAATACTACACATTTAGCCCAACATTAAAGCACATGCAGTGAAATATCTATTTTACATTCACATTTGAGGGTGAAAATATGGCTAATCATTATAGACTCAATTTCTAAGTGCGTTCACCCTAACCTGTATTAGCAGCGTTAATATAATACTCTCTGTGTATCATTCGTATGGCATCACAACCTGAACACAGCTTAACCAGAACCCTGGCAAAAACACCCACCAGGACCACCACATCCAGCCCAGCCTGCACCAGGAGGTCCAGTCTGTACTTGTCGTCATCCCTGGTGCCGATGGCGGCGCCACACAGCAGCTGTTTACGGGAGTCCTTGGAGGCCAGAGGATAGTCTCTGTTTTTCTTCAGGTCAGTCCTAGCAATGATGGCCACCAGCTCACCGCTGTCATTCACTATGGGTAATTTACCTACAGAAGAAGAACAAGTAAGGGCAATATGTCTACGCAGCGAGGCCAAGTATGTGTCTGGGAACAAACAAACATGTCTGCATATACAATGTGTATAATGTATATGTATACAGTACAGTGGTGTGCAGTCAGACCTTTTTAACCAAGGGGTGACCACAGTGGGACAAGAACAGTCACAAGTCCCACACACACTTACACACACGGTCTGGCAACCATATAAGCGAGCCTGCAGTACGCTCGTAGCCTAGACTACTGTTAACCCCCGACAGAGCTGGTTGTTTATGCTAGTGTTCTTACTAACTTTTTTTCTAGATTTTTCACCACGGTTAATCGGCGGAGCCACCGCGGTAGGGTGAACCTATCATGCAATTACACATTTCCTATACCACTGTGGTTGGCCGGGCCCGCCAGCCCCCATCCGCATAGTATCTCCATTGATGTACGTAGCACCCATTGCCCGTGCAGTATTAACATGCACATTCGCCAGGGCGTCAAGATGAATCATCAATGGTTGTAGGAGTAGACTACTAGGTTATCTGGACATTGGACCTGAAGGGTCGCCAGGTTTATGCACTGCACGCCACTGATACAGTATATATATATATATATACACAGTCCAGGGTAGAGAGTATACAACTGCGGCTATTGTCATCAAACCAATCTGACAGCTATTAATTAGTATCAAAAAGAAATTAATT
>JAODOY010000378.1:0-13786 GCA_025399855.1 Forbesichthys papilliferus | reverse complement strand
CTGTTTTTCTATTGTTGTGACTTAGATGAAGTTCAGAGCACATTTTATGACCAATTCATGCAAAACTCCACGTAATCTTCAGACCAAGATTGACAAAACATGTTAAAAATAATTTTGATTTGCATAATTGTTTGTCTACTAAAGTTGATCAAAAATTACGCCTATGCAGCCATTTGGGACTTGAGGTCGAATCTCAAATACCATTTGTCCAATTGGCACTAAACTTGGTACGCATGTTCGGAAGGAGGACCAGAGGAGTCCTGCGATGTTTGGAACTAATCGGCCATAGGGGGGCGCTGTACCAAAATGCCACTTGTAAGGCTCATTACTCCTCAACACAAGCAGATATTTTAACCAAACTTGGTGAGTTGCATGAGTGCAATAGGTTCTTGTACTCCAATAAATAGGGAGTCGGTATTCCATACCATGTGACCGCCACGGGCCAATCAAATTCAAGCTATCGTTTAAAGCCTTTAAAAATGCTTGACAGTCAGTATAACGTTTTATAGGCCCCCAACAATCAGTAAAAGTTTGGGTAATCGGCCATCGGGGGGCGCTACAGTGTGTCGTTAAACTTTATATTTTCAAACAGCAATATCTTTGTGCTCCTTGGAGCTGAAATCACCAAAACCATCTCCCAACGTGAAGGGCAGTATGGTAAACAAAATCGCCCCTTTGAATATTGTTTTCCAATTTTTTGTATTTCCGCCATATTCAACTTCCTGTAAAATCTCTCAAATTCATCACAGGTCGCAAATGTTTTCCAATTTTCCTGAAATTTGGCGTAGGTGATCTATATGCGAATCCTAACAAAAGTTATTTGGTGTATTTTTGATTTGCAAAATCGTTTGCCTGTTGTAGTCCATCAAAAATGGCGGCTAAGTTGCCAACCAGGGAGCAAGTGAGTTTCTTAGCAACCGCTTGTCTGATTGTTACCAAACATGGTAACCATGGTCGGAATGAGGTGCCGTGGAGATCTGAATACGTCAACTGCCATCAACTTCCTGCGTCTGACAATTTAACAGGAAGTGAGGGCGTTTCTCAAATACCATGTCTGATTGCCACCAAACTTGGTGTTCATGTTCTGAACAAGATGAGGACGAGGCCTGCGGTGTGAGGCGCCGTCGGCCATCTGGGGGCACTATTTTGGAAAATCTGTTTAAACGCTCATTATTGCCTAATGCAATAATCGATTGCCAGGCCTACTCTCAGGCTTACGTGGCCAATCCTTGTCTGGTGCTTTGTTTGCTTGGACCCCTAATTGCTGCTTGCAGCTATATTTATTATTGCTTTTTACATCAAGAAAGATCGCCTCTGCAACATTGCAAAGTACTGGATGCAGAACGGGTTGACAATGCCTGAAAACCGCGGTAGTGCTCGCAACTGCAATGAAAAGGCAGTCAATCGAGAACTAGTGAAAGATCACATTAAAACATTCACCTGCAGAGCCAGCCGTTATGCTTGCCGTGGTTTACCTGGCAGAAAGTATCTTTCAAATTACTTGAATGTTAGAAAGATGCATGAGCTCTTCAGAGATCAAAATGATGAGCATATATCATATGCTTTGTATTATAGCATATTCATGTATCACTTCAACCTGGCATTTGGACACCCATCAAAAGATGTGTGCAGAACCTGTGTTAAACATAATTTGAAGCTGAAGGACCCAGAGCTAATAGGTAAAGAAAAACTCACAGAATCAGCCCTGTAGCACACAGGCAAAGAGGACGGCAATTCTATGATCTACTAAATGCTGTGGAAGACACTTTCACAATTGCATTTGATGTAATGCAGAATCTGGTGCTGCCAACGTCAGCCATTTCACAGACCTATTATTCAAGACAGCTGTTCTGACATACCAGTATGTTTTTGGCATTGTTCGCCACTGTGGTCATGGTGAGACTTAAAGAAAAGAGGACATTCACATATTTACATGGTTGGAGAGTCAAAACAAAAAAGACAGGAACATGGTGACCTCTACTTTGCATTTTTACTTGGGTACTGTTGTTCAACGTGAACTTGAAGAGCACAACCCTTTGAGGCTGTTCTCAGATTCTTACTATGGTCAAAACAAGAACATTAATGTTTTTTCAATGCTCTTTGCCCTCAGGAAGCAGAAGTTTAAAGTTCAAAATAAATTACACCTTTCCAATCCGTGGCCACAGTTTCCTGCCCCCTGACCGTGTATTTGGCCGCTTGGAGCAGGAGACCAGGAAGAAGGAGTCCATACTGCTACCTGGAAATCATGCAGAGACATGGAAACGTCTATGTGCACGAGAAACATTGGAAATGCTATGACTTCAAAGCTGCTGCAGCAGCGGAACACTGTTCCTCCTCTCGATCATTTAACATCAGCGCTGCAAAGGTTTTAGAAATCTGTGGTGACAAGTTGACTTCAAACAGCTGTACAGTAGTGACTTCGGTTACCATTCCGTCTTAAACCGTGGGAAGAAGTGGGACACCTTAAAACCAGCTGCTGTTCCAAGGTTAAACTGCATCAAAGAGGCAAAGAAGGCTGATGTCCTGAAACTGATAGATGAACTTGGGGTTAGTCAAACTGTCCGCAACTTCTATGAGGACTGGCTGGTGTGGGATGTGAACGTGTCAGCAGACAAGACTTGGAGGAAAGCAGTCATGAGGAGGAATAATAATCTAAACAGTAAAACACTGAATACTGTACAGATATGATTTGCAAAAACGAGTTGCACTGTAACACTCAGGTAAACTGAATACTGTGAAACAATAAGTACCATGGAATATGGAGTAACTATGGAATACTGTTGTGTAGTGTAACTCCATATTCCATGTTCCTTATAGTTTCACAGTATTTAGTTGAATTCAATGTTAAACTGTTTACTGTAAAACAATTTCTCTAGGCGTGGGTTTTATGGAAGTTACAAAAGATTTACCACTGCATCTTAAAACATTTGCAAGAATTTTGTACTCCGCCCTGGATTTTCATAGAGATTTAATAGTTATCGGTTTAATATCTATTAGTTAATTGGTTGTTTTTGTTGCAATTTTCTGCACTTTAACTACAATGTTATGTTAAATATTTCACAGAAGTTCATTACATTGCTTTGTTTAACTGAAATGTGGAGATATCTGTTTTTGCCAACAAACTACTTAAAATTAAAAAAAAAAAAAACTTTTTTCAATAAAAATATATTTTTGAAGTCAACTGTAGTTATCTGAGTAATTTGTTATTTAAAAATTTTTTAAAAAACACCAACTGCAATTTCAATGAGATTACCTGAATGCACAATAATAAATACATGATTTATGAAAATGTATAAAAATGGAGATAACTGTTTTTGCATATGAACTCTTGTACTAAGCCATAATAGATAATATGGATGTATTCCCACTGATTGTGGTGGGATGGCGACTGGCCAAAAATGCCAGGGCCACTTTGTTGTCCCAGTCCAGCCCTGAGCAGTGCCATCAGCATTTTGTCACACCTGCCTAAAACATTTTCACAGTACTGTATATTTTCAGAAAATCTGTTAATTACTGCAATATTGTGCTTGTGAAACAGTGTGCATGTAGAATATGTTTGTAGTTATAAAGATAGCTAAATTCCAAAGCACTCTGGCATACACGTTCGCAAACTGAAATTACAGACATCTAATTGTATTGTTTTATATATTAGTGTTTTATAGTTTATTCTTACCGTTCAGTTCTACTTTGAAAAATAAACTCCGGCTTTTAGGCTGGGAGCCATCACTACATTGAATGCTCTCTAGTTACACACCGGACTCACAGTCCACTACCGACATTTATTTCACCTATTAAATTGTGTGGGTAATATGGGATTGCGAGGGACGAGTTGTAGGATATTATTGTAGTTATGTGTTCAGTGTATTGTTTTATCATTATGCTGTTAACTGCCAATCGCGTATCCGTGCACATTTGTATCGCTCCTCATTCAGTGCTCGTATGTTCGTCCGTCTGCGCTTGGAATCGTCTCGTTACAATATTGTGATTCAATAATGTTCAAGCTGATGTTAGCTAGGTAAGATAGCGGTAACTTTAGCGAACTCAGTGAAATTATTATTATACCTTGAAATTTTGAAGGGAATTAACTGCCTTAGTTACTAAAATATTTTAATAGTCACTGTTGCACGGTCAAACATTTGTTGCAAGACAATTATCTAACCTGACACTGTGCTACTAAGCATCAATGTGTCACATCTGGCCGAGTTTCCCTGTGAGATTTTCAAATCAAAAATAAAAGGGAAGCAAAAAGTGCTCAGAGTCAGGGTGTAAACTTTTCAACTAAATCTAGTAGGCTATTTACAGTGCCCTCTCTAAGCAGTAGTGGTAGTAGTAATCAAATATGCAATAGGCTATAAATGAATGCTATTATAACAAGTCGTGTCATTTTATTTCATGTTTTTGAAATAGGCCTACCCATTGATATGAACCCAGAACGTGTTATTATATAGTTCTATATGGTGTAGGCAAACAAGCACTAGCCTGGTGTAACCAAACATAAAATTAACATTGTGAAGGTCTGGCAACTCCATTGGGAAGTGTCAACAGTGGTTTCCTTCTACTGGGCGTAGAGACCTCTGACCTTTGATTACTATTGGACAGCATTTAAATGTAAATTTAACCAATAGGAGTTGCTACAACAGTTTTTGATCATCATCATTTACAAACTATAGAATTTCATCTTAGAAAATCTATCTGAGAGCAATTGTTGGACGGAGCCAGGCTACACGAGCACCACCCAGGTGCAACAACCTTCCCCCCTGCTGAAAACATATGACTTCAATGACGAAAACACTGAAAATTATGAATGAGCTGTGTTGCGTCGATTAGTGGTGCTCTAAAATTTTCAGTAAGGAGCACCAGTGCTACTAGTGGAAAAAAGTTAGTCTGGAGCCCTGCATCAGCAATAAAAGTAATTTTGAATATATAATCATAACGCTTTAGAGATTAACATTTGATTTCAGCTCCACATATTACTGTACCTTAGATGGGCACACTTTGCATTTAGGACAGTGCTTGTTGAGGGTCCACACATACCGCTTACATATAGAGCACAACCTAATAGGAAACAAGACAGACATACTAAGTGGGCTAGCGTTTAAGTTGAATCTCTGTTAAGATAGGCTGTTGACAAAGACAAATCATAAGGTGCTTCAACAAAGTATTAGTTTAAGGGTGTGCACAAACTTATTGTAAGGTTTTTATTTTAAAATGTTCCACCTCAAAGATTGCAGTTTGTTTTTCAATTGAATTGGTCAAATTATAGTTGGAAAAAGTTCTGACATTATTTATCTTTGTCTCATTCTTTTACATAACAAAAACCTGTCATTTTAACAGGGGTGTGTAGACTTTTTATATACACTGTATACACACACACGTGTATACACACACACACACACACACACACACACACACACACACACACACACACAGTAGAAAATTGTGCTTTACATTTTAGATATTCTATTTTAGACACTGTTCTACAAGCTGTACAATCACTACTTTACATTGCAGAAAAGTGTAATTTCTTCATTGTTGTCACATGAAAAGTTATGCTCACATATTTGCAAATATGTGAGGGGTGTACTCACTTTTTTGAGATACTGTACATATACAAACACACATTTGTTTGATATAGTAAAAGCTTAAACTGTACATTGTGTGGTATATGTTTTCTTAACGGGACAGGTTACCTGTAGCCTTCATCTTTAGGCAGGACAACATCTTGTGGGGGGATGTTAGTGAAGAATCTGACAGGGGACTGCTTCCTGCCCGTCTTACCGTTTTTGTACAGAGGGTGATTGTCATAGTCCACCTGCATGGCAACAGTCAAAGCCAGATTGTCATCAATAGGCAAGGATTGTCTAATGGTCTGGGTGTCGGTATTTCATGTAAGCATCCTTGAGCAAGATGCCTAACTCCTGTATGCTCCTTGTATGCCTCCCTTCAACCTCATCCAATGTGTAAAATAATGTATGCATATTTTGTTAATGAATAAACCCACTGCTTTTTGCCCAGCTCAGGCAAACACAGTATACCTGGACAAAAACAGCCTTGAATTAATTTACTCTGAGTCACAAGCCTTTGGCATGGGCGGAGGTTGACAGACAAGTTTCATCCTGAAATAATAATATGGAATGAAATCTAAAAACACATGGCACTGATCCCATAGAGCAAATCCCATAACGCAATTCATACTGTATATTGTATACAGCACAAGCTTCCAAAACAACTAAACCACATATCAGGAAAACCTATTTTTATCAGAACTCAGGTGGAAATAAGGTGTCTTAGAGAAAGACATTTGAACTTGATGCACTGCATGATTTCACCAACATTATTAAACAAACTAACAGAAACAAACCACACAACACTATCTAAATCTCTACAGCATGTGTTTCCAATGTGAGGGCCTGAGGGAGATGGAGTGTTAATGTTTAATTATCAACAATCATTCTCAAGCATCACTGAATAACATTTAACACAGTTGTTAAGATATGACCTGATAGTCCAGCATGGTGAAGGATGGGAGACACTCCAGGATACGAGGCTCAAAGAAATAAGGGAAGATCCATATCATGGGAAGCTCAACAGAAGCACTGTCTGGACGGACGGACGGACAGATGGACACAAACAATTAATATGAGATAAAAACCACGGTGCATGAATCTCATAAAATGAATGTCTGAAAGATTTACGGTACATTTATAGTAAGAGACAAAGCCCACCAGGATTTTGCAGTGTCCTCCATGTCTGTGAGATCAGGCAGAAACTATGAGCCAGGGGCTTCACAAGGCCTCCGAATGGAGGGTCAGCCACCATCACTACTTTCCCTTTGTCAGTCTCACTGAAGAACGTCTGTAGGACCCTACTGGATGCCTAACAATAAAAACACTTAAATGTAAAACTTAAACTGAAATATTTACTGTGCACTCTTCAGTTTTTGTCTCCTTGTAGTAACCTGACACACCAGATGCTTGTTGTATACACAACTATCTGGCCATCCATTGTTTAAAAAGGGCAGGCGCTTTCTTAAACAATTTGGCAGGTGCTTGGACAAACTTATAAACCAGCGGGCCAATTGTTTAATCAAACTTGTCGAAGCCAGGCCGGAGAAAAGTACGAATATTTTCTAATTTGCATGAAGAACAAAAAAAAAAAGCCTATGGTGACATTCCTTTCTCTTCTAATACATTCTAGGCAATTCCAGCATCTACATGAACTGCTTTACAAACCGGCATTGTTGTTTTTGAGTCAATTTCGCTGTCTGTCCTGGTCACCTAATAAACACCCAGAGCCATCAGTAAGCTGATAAAAAGGTTATGGTCTGAAAGAGAGCGTATGCTCTTCCCACCCCTAGTGCTGAGTAGCTTGAACTTCTCTCTAACCCTTCCCGTACATCCATACATTCTTTTGTGCATAACTGTGTTGCAAAACATAAGCTGGGGAGTCAATCTGGAGTCCTTGGCGTGCAGCATCTCAATCAAGGAGTGTATCTCTAATAGCATGAGTGCAACGGGATAAAGACTTGATGTGAACCCTTTATGGGGCATTTTGCCTTACCTCCCCACCAAAGAAGTGATGGTTGAACATGTTGTAGTGGCAGAATTCATCCTCATTGTAGAACTGGGCATACCTGAAAGCACAATATCATTTGTGCAACGTTGTTGGAAATATCTAAAATGCAGAGCAAGTTTGAACTTATCTCAAAGCACAGACAAAGTGAATTCTAGTTTATGTTTGCAATATTTCAGTGCACAGTACAGGCTACAGCTTGTAAAATTAGGTCACACCCTGTTTTGCGTAATATTAGCAGGCACTGTAACTGAAAAGAACAGACAGAATTCACTGGTAAACTGGAAGGTAAGCAATCCCTTCATTTCCAAAAAAACATAATATTAGACTGCATTTCAACAAGTGTGTTTACAATAACAAAAAGGGTTGCAAGTAGCAAACAATGTAGCATTTAACTTTTTAGAGAAACAGTTGCTTTCCTGAAAACATTTATTTTGTAACAAAGTTTTATTAGCTTACATGATACTATACTATTTCATGCTATAAGTACAACTATCATAAGAAAATGTGAAGTAAATAAGTGCTTCTTTCTTTCTGCAGATATGGAAGAAAAAAAGCAATTATTAAGCAGTACATTATCAATCCTGCCTCTGCCTGCACAGCCTGACATTACACCACACTCTACATGTGGCGAGGAGTTACTGCAGGATTGTGGACTGAATCTGGACTGTTCTAGAGACGCGCTGGTTCAGCCATTCCCGCGGTCCCCAAAACTCCTGCGGAAACTCACCAAAGCAGCAGAGCTCTCAAAGGTATTGTCATTAAACATGCTTAAAGCACAACCAACCATAATCAATCTGTCCTTATATACACAGTAACTTCTACACTTTGTAGAGACTGTATGTTGACGCCCCTCTGTAGGAGCAGTTGTCTAGACGTATAAATGAGCTCCAAGAAGAGAGGTCCAAGGCTGAGGCACATATCCAATCTCTGAAGAAGCGCAAGGCTGACCTTTCTGTGGGTACTCTCTACCTGGGTGTCAGCTCCCCATAATAGAATGCAGTGAGGCTGTTTGGGAGGGTGAGCGTGTGGGTCGATACTACATTTAACTGGATGAGTCACTTGTACTTGACATGTGGTCCTCTTACTCCTGTTTGCTGTGGTGTAGAGGAGGACAGAGGTGATGAAGCAGCAGGTAAGAGACTGCTTCGAGAGCATGCGCTCAGTGCTGAAGAAGGACGAGCAGACTGTCCTGGAGTCCCTGGAGCTGGACTTAAGACAGACCTGTGGCAGCATGGACCAGGTTGTGAGGAACTGGGGCCAGCACCTGGTCCAGGTGACCAAGAGCATGGAGGACACACAGCAAGCACTGAATAAGGGCCAAGATGCAGAGGCAGAAGTCAAGGTGGGACTCCAATCAGACAGAAAAGAGAAGAAAAACATCAGTACTTTTTGACTTTTGGAATATGCTTGACTTGATTTCCATTGTTTGCCAACAGTTTAACATACTTAATGTGTCTACAAAGCTGACCAGTCTCCACTAGCAGAATGTATTTCAGTTATTAATTCATATTAAAAGCATTTAGTTAAAAAGCACTTTTATCCAACTGTCAATAATAGAACAGGCCACACACCAGTTATCAGAAATAAGAATGACACATCACAGATAATTTAGCTACCCATTTCACAAGATACATTGCCTAATAACAGCACACAATGACTTGAAATAGACCAAGGGCTAGAAGCCAACCAGAAGTGTCAACATGTGCTAGTTGAGTTGATCAGCTTTGTAGCCTTTGAAAGTGAATGGCAGATAAATACAGCAAATTAAGGGTTAATTCACAGCCAATAAGCATGACGACTTAAAATCTTGAGGTAAGAAATATAATGTTTAAGCATTTAAAAATATATAAATATGCTTTTAAATGCCATTTCTGTGGTGTCAATGGTATTTCTTTGCCTCTTTTCCAGCTCAAGCATGATAATCGAAGGTATGGGTCTGCTAAAATTGTGACATTCATAATCATATGGAATTTATCATGTTTTTATTTATCATTCTTCTGAATTGTAATGTGTGTGCATGTCTTCACAGTCAGAAGAAGCCAGGTGCCTCTGAGGCACAAATCCGTCTGAATGAAGAGAAATTTCAGAAGCTTCTGAAAGTTCTGCACTCCATCTCCAAGAGCCTCAAAGCCCAGCTGCAAAGGAAGATTCTATTGTTAGGTAGGAGGTGGTTTGAGTTGAGAATACATTTGTTAAGTTTAATAATTCATGCAGACATGGTGCCGTAGCATGCAGGGGTCAGAGAAAATTAATTCTGTTTCTTTTCAGAGTCCTCCACTGTGTTGATTGACAAGCAATCCTGCCATGGTGACATTGCAGTGACAGCTGGTGGTCGTAACATGTGCTTTTCTGGCTCCGCCCATTCCTCTCCAGAGCACCCACTGCAGTTTGACAAGGTGTGCTGTGCCTTGGGCTCAGTGGGCGTGACAGACGGACAGAGATACTGGGAGGTGGACGTCCATTGTTGTGGCAGTTGGGCTGTGGGCATGGGCTATGGCTCCCTGGAGAGGAAAGGACGGGACAAAGGTGCCAAGCTGGGGCGAAATAGAAACTCCTGGTGCGTGGAACTCAGAGACGGGCATCTTTCTGCCTGGCACAACGACCGGAGTGTTGCATGCTACGGTGGCAGGCACATGCAGTTGGGAAAGGTTGGGGTGTGGGTGAACTACAAGAAGGGCCAGCTGACATTTTATGATGCGGAGACCATGGTGATCCTGCAGAAGTTCTCTGCAGCGCTGGCGCCAGTGTTCGACAGAGCCCATCACCAGTTCACAGAGCCCTTGTACCCAGCAGTACGCTTCTTGAGACCACCAGACAGCCAGGCCTGGCCAAACCACATGGAGATCTGTGACCTGAACACCCTGTGTTAAGGTCACAGGCTGGAACATACTTGCTGGGTTGGGCAGCACACGCTTCCAACAGTGTAAATTTTGCCAGCAATTTTAGTCTTAGTCTTAGTTTTAGTCTTTAGACGAAAATGCTTAATTGTTTTAGTCACATTTTAGTCATTTTCATTCTAAATAATTTTAGTCTATTTCAGTCGACGAAAATAGAACAGCGTTTTCGTCAACGAAAAGTAATTAGATTTTAGTCAAAATGTTTTCTCTCTTTAAACAAATGCAAAAGTCTAATATCGGTATGGCTTGTTGCATGCAGATAGTATGGTAGCAGTCGACAGTCAAGCTATAACACTTTATTCAGCATGGTAGGACAATTTGACATGTAATTTTGTCCCTTCAAAATCCTTCATTCACTTGAACCTGAAAGGCAACTAAGGTAACGTAAGGAATCCAGATTAGCGCTGTAGGCTATTCGTTTACTTTTCAAGCCCAAAGTGCGTATGGAATTGAGCTTGATTTCTGTCAATCTGTCCTACCGTAGTGCAAAACTTATACTTATCTGTCAATCTTTTACTGCTGTAATGTGAACGCGATCGTGACAAGACCGTCTTGCCTACCAAATTTTACATTGTGCTGCCCACTTAAGTGTGCAGTTACAGTCTCGCCAGCTGGCTATAACATTGTGCTGGAGCTTGCACACGTTAGTGTGCAATTACGGTAAATCATACACATGCAAAGTTTTTTAATTTAAGTATGAAACTACGGTAGATTATATATTATATATATATATTATACCACTAATTGTTTTGTCTTGTTTCGTCAACGAAAATACATCTTAAATTTAGTCCTAGTTTTTATTATCAGTGATCTATTCTCGTCAACGTCTCGTTTTAGTGATTGAAAAAGGGTCGTTGACGAAATATTTTCGTCAACACTGGCATCAAGAAATACATACTCCACGCGACCTGAACTAAGCCCTGTAGCGATACTCTCCAAAACGTAAAGTGGCACTATATACAAAAATCAGTAGGAACAGCATAAATTTGTTGAGTAGCAAACTCCTGTGTTTTATTATTGTTTTGGAGTAGGTTTGGGCGATGTCTACCAAATTTGCATCCGACAATTTCTACCGTGAAAGACTGGGATGGACACTGCATCCATCCCCTCTGCTATCTCTGATTTCAAAGATATCTTCTTTAAATATTAAATAAATCAATTTTTTTTTGCTGTACGTCAGTTTGTAAATAAAAAGTGAAAGCCAGTTGTAACTAAACAAACACTGAAATAGAACTACAGACATGACATATTCATTTTAGAAAGGGAGGTTTCTGACCATATGACAGCCACAGGAATATTTTCTGTTTTAATTCTGCTTCAGCAATTAGGGTAAGAATGCCAACTGAAATGCCTATTCTTAAAATCTAACCAGAGAAGTGTATATAAAAACATGACGTGACATGTTCATGATAGAACAGGAGGTTTTTAACATTCTCACAGCAAGTTTGGATTCTTCAATTTTAAGCATGCCAATTAGGCAATGCCTATTCTTAAAATATTCACAAACACGATTTGCATTTGCTGCTGTCCTGATCTATACTTATTAGCCGTTCTTAAGGCTTATGAGAAGACCAGAGGCGCAGTTGGCAACAGCATGCACAAGTTCAGAGGTGCACATTAATGCACGCAGGAAGTGAAAGGCCAACGCTCACAAATAAAAAATGTTGGCACATGCCCTAGCGCCACTGCAGGTCCATTAAGTATAAATCAAGCTTTATTCTGCCAGAATAGCAATAACTTTGTTAGTCTGCAAAGTGTTTTTTATCCATGTCACATTTGCAATTTTTCATTCCTTTCCAGTGTAAAATCCCAATGTATTAATAGCCTACATGTGAATAAAACAGACCTACCTGAAGTCAATGTCCAGTAATAGGCTCCTCATGGGTTCATATTTCCCTTCCAGGTTACGCAACATGATCAATTCCTGGAGTCTGATATAACAACATCCATATTAAAATATAGAATTTGTTAATACGTCAATGTTCAACCGTGACCCTGCAATTATTTTTTATTTAGCTGAACAGTGCATGAATTTTAACAGGTCCTCAAATTAATACATCTGTTTGTTTTCAAATCATAAAAACATTTTATTTTTTAAAAACATATAAATATGCTGTCACCTGGGTGTGCCCACACACAGCACCTTCATGTATCCTAATGCAGCCAAGCAGTCCAATAGGAAGAGTGCGCTGCGGTCCGTAAAAAGATACTGGGCGTTACTCTTCTTGTTCTCCAGCGGACACAGCAGTGTGCTGGGCCTGCTCAACTGGCCAGCAGTGATTCTACTGGACCTGTGGGAGGTGTGCGCCTCATGGTCGCCTGGTAGGAGCACAAGCTGACAGTCCTGGCAGAATCTGCTCTCATCCAGAGGGAGTGCAGCAAACTTTCTAAACCTGACATACAAAACACACACATATATACATATTGTGGGGCCTTAACCAGATATGTGGCCTTCACACCACTAGGGGCGGTATACCAGGGACGATAATACCCCTCCCAACTGTTCCAGGTCTGGAGACTCCCCAGCTGCAACCAATCAGCTAAATAAGCAGGGGATAAAGATAGGAGGACAAGGAAAGGGACACAGAGGGTGAAGCGGAGCGAAGAGAGGAGAGAAGAGGAGAAACCAAACGAAAAGAAAAGCCAGGACAAGACACCTACCAGAAGACCACGGAGAGAGAGGAGCAACAGCACCTATAGTGCGGTATATGTGTCCTCCACTAAACTTGTTTTCTGTCCCAAAAAGCAGAGTGAACCCACACCTGGAGGACCACGCGGAGGGAGCCAACCACCAGCCCACACAACTATATTTCCGCAATAAAGCAAGGTTGTACACCCCCACCCAAAGTGTGCCGCCTGTATTTCCCAGTTGCCACCCATCTCCGCCACGAGGAGGGGAGGGGGGAAATCACACACACACACATATACAGTTTCAAGAGAAAGTATGTTAACCCCTTGGGATTACGTGGAGTTTTGAATAAATTGGTCATAAAATGTGCTCTGAACTTCATCTAAGTCACAACAATAGGAAAACACAGTCTGTTGAAAATAATACTATACAAACATTAGATGTTGCCATGGTTAAATTGAACATAACATGTAAACATTCACAGTCCAGGGAGGAAAAAGTATGTGAACCTTTGGACTTAATAACTGGTTGACCCTCCTTTGGCAGCAATAAACTCAACCAAACATTTCCTGTAGTTGCAGATCAGACCTGCACAACGATCTGGAGTCATTTTGGACCACTCCTCTTCACAAAACTGTTTCAGTGTAGCAATATTCTTGGGATGTCTGGTGTGAATCGCTCTCTT
>JAODOY010000377.1:0-13789 GCA_025399855.1 Forbesichthys papilliferus | reverse complement strand
GGGCCCCAAACCACTCCTCCATCCCCCTGCCTCCAGTCAAAAGATAGAACACTGAAGGCAATGCAGAAATGAGCCGCAACTATATATTGTCTGGTATTTAATTTACCAGAAAATTGTAACATACCTTTAAAATAATGCTTTTTTGGTCTTAATGATAACGATGCATTAATATGTTTAGTCTTAGTCTGTTATAGCTGAGTGAAATATATGAGAGCCTCTATAAACTTTGCCTTTCATACTACTCAAATAGCTTTTCAAATTATAAAAGAATTTGGTCAAAAAGATTGTGCTGTCAAAAAGTGTATTTTGCTGCTTTCTATGTCAGAATGATGTATGACAAAAGTGATTGTGCTTCCTTTATATCTATCAAATCCTTTGTATTGTCAGTTATAAATAATGCCATTAATGTGTCATTCCAGTGCATTCCAGCAGCGGTCAGTCCAACAGAAACAATATCCAGAAACAATACAGGTGACCTTGTTGAGCTATCTGTATATTGTTTGGTTCTAGTCACTTAGTACCAACATTACTCATGAATGATGTGTTTTTAACATTCTAATGATTGTTCTTAATATCTTAAGAACATACTGTACAGTTTTTCCATTCAAACACATGATTGTACAAATAAGCCCAATGTTTATAACGAAAGCCTTGCTTCTGAGGCAAACACCAGCATGTCAGCAACTTCCTGCACAAACGTGAAAAACTGTTGTGTTGGCTGAAATCAAGGCCTGATGTTGCACACCTCGACATGTTTTATTTAAATATTGTCATATTTTAATTATTCCCTGTTATTATACTTAGCATTTTTGTGGTGTGTTTGTCAGCATAATTGTCAAAACATCATGAAATTTAAGTTACAGAGCCTGCATTTATCTTTAGAAAAATGCTATTTGCAAAGAATTAGTCACAATCCAGAATTTTCAACTTGGAAACACTGACTGAAGGAAATTATGCTGGTAAAAGCACAAAACTGTACATAACAGTTATACTGTTAGCATACATATCTTCACCTTCAAGGCTGTGCTCTTAGAGCTTTTTGCCAAATCTTGTGTAGCGGGACCATCCAATGTGAGCAAATGTCGCTAACTGGATAACTGACCTTGTTAAAAAGTGCATGCGCTACATTCTATATAGTAGGTGGTAGTAACGCACCAATAGCATTGTATCCCAATGTCTGTGGAGTTTCACAGAGGAATCTGGCATGATATATACTATTTATTAGCCTATGGTGTTGGCTCATGCCCTCGGCCGGCTGTTCTGTATGTAGCCTACCACATTTGAATATGGATCCTGGAATGTAGATGTCCAATATTCAGCTTTACTGCCTGCCTTCCTCGCTTGACTGACAGACCTACACAGACCAGTTCCTCATATGTGCCTCACCTAGTTTCAGACTTGCATCACTCATTTTAGCTATTATTATTTATTTATTCAACGCCATTGTCTCCTGACAAGTGGTGAAAGTGTCCTGCAATACAGACACATCCCTCTCCAGAGAAACTTCTTTGCTTACAGGGCAGGGATCAGCGAAGGACTAAAACTATGTACATTTACATCAACTTCTGTCAAGCCCTGCATATACATTATATTTAGAAAACATGCATATTATGTTACTGTATCTTTTCATGTCTATTGCCCAACCTGAGTTTTCATTGCTGTAAGCATCCGACTGATGCACATACATAAGAAATGCACAACATGACACGTGCTGATAAGTAGTAACAGCGTGGTTGATCCTCCAATAGATGAATAGAATGCATTTTTTGTAGCTTGCCATTTGCCATCACTAACTACACATGTTGTAACTGCTTCACAAATAGGAAACTCAATTTCGCAATTATTCATGTTGAAGTCATGCTGAGTAATTGAAAGTGGCTTGGCAAAAAGGAACCTATGATTCTTAATAATAATGATTTTGTATACATATTTTAGTTTGCTGCATTTGCTACCTTTATTATACTGCTTTGTATTTTGTACACCTTTTGTACACTTTGTCAGTTTTGTGTTTTACAGCATCTTGAAATACAGTATAAAATACAGAACAAAACAGAACCTTTGCAATACATTAGTTAGGGACAGAAAAAAAAAGATTTGCAATTGCAATCAATCAACCACTGAAATAACTGATTTACAAACTCCATGATAACATGCTGTGATCTCTATAGAGCTTTAGCTATTGCCAACCACTGTTGGTGTCAGCAATGTGCCATTGTGCCATACTGTTTGTTTTAAGTTAGCATAGCTTTGGTTATGAAGGTATGTTGATAAGATAACTAATGACAATTCATTTAGGGCTTACATATGATGTAATGATCGTGCTATTACTAAATATAGTACTTTGTTCTGCATAATAATGTTGACTTGGAAAAGTAACGTTTATCATTATGGTTTAAGAATGCATTTTGAATTTAAATATGGGCTAATGGCTGGATAATAACCATTATGACATTTTAAATGGATGTTTCAAAGTTTTCACTTTTGTTAGTGTAAATGCAAAACAAAGAACATTTTAAACATTTGTCTTGCAGATCTACTCAATGTAACAATTTGATATTTCTTTGGAAAACAGAAAAGACTCGTGCTTTCTACAGCAGACCACATGAATGCGCAACGATCGCCATGGGGTTATAAAACACACCTTGCATTATATAAATGATCCTAACCTTAACCATTAAACATTTAACACAAATCAATGCATGTCCACAATTATAATAATTGTTCTTTTATCTATGTCTCTATGTTAACTCTACTGCTAGGGTTAGAGACTGCTCATCTGTAGTTCTGTTTTGAGAGAAAAATGCTCCATATTTTTGATGCAGAATATTGCATCTGTGTGGGGACATGTTTGGACTACTTCTGCGTTTATGGAGTCCAATTACATTAAAATGTTCGAGCTGTATCCTTCTCTGAGGTATTTATAAGATTTTAGGGTGAGGAGAGTATTCAGGAAATCCAGTTCCCTGTTCTCTGACAGTCTGGGCTCATTAAAAATTCAAATTAGTTTTCTGTTGAGAGACTAAACATACCCCCCTTACCATCATTGTTTCTGGGCAACAGCTTTGTCTCTGGGCTCGTGCGCGAGTGCTTTTGTGTGAACTGCTCATAATAACTCATTACGTGTTGTGCTAGCTGCATGTGCTTGCATGCACACTTGTGTGTGTGTGTGTGTGTGCATTTGTTTACTTCAGTGTGTGCGTGGGTTGTGTGCACCCACGGGAAGGTTCTCTAAGGGTATAACCATCATTCCGTTGTTGCAAGATCATTTGAACTGAAAATGATGTCATTGTTTAACGACTGAATGGCTGCACAAAGGATGCACTTATTTTTTACCACAAATTGTATAGCAATTATAGAATTAATGATGTGCAATGGCTTAAATATTAACCACATATAAAGGTATAGACTGAGGTTCATAGAGGTTCAGGCAGGACACGAGTCATGCTAGCTGGATCGTCAGCTGACAGACCAGCTGAATGCTGCTATACACGCATTGGTCAAACAGTGAGGTGTATATTTAAGATGGCTTAGCCTGTCCAATATAGCCTGTCTTCACCTGCTAGCCCATTAGCTCCCTCCTCCTCCCCCCTCCCCCCCGCATCCCCTTGTTCTGTTGTGCGTCTGTGTTGCTCGTTGTCTGCTGTCATTGTGGCCTGCTCCGTTCTGGCAAGGCAGGGAGCTCCCAGAACAGAGCCATACCTCCAAATATAAATAACGTAATGCTAATAAAAATGATTTGACATAGTGGTCCTGACTGAAATTGGTTATGCATGATGTCACCACTTATATGCTTCTCATGTACTGTTCCTCCATAACGGTGTATTCTGTCTATACAGGCTTCAGTGATCCCTATACACTGTACCTGGCCTTTTTCAACTCTGTGTGAGGTATATCAGTAAGCCGCTAGGTAACAGTTTGGCTCAGATCATTGCATGATTGGTGCTGAACTGTTCACTGAGTCCCCTCGAAAAACAATTTAGTCAGTGCGTGTGTTTTGAATGAGTGTCTGTGTATTAGGCAATGGGTGACATAACCCACCACAGCATCATGTTGTTTTTGTTTAATCCAAATTTAGGAGTTGTATATAGTCTCAATCAGAGCTGGTCTTGCCTATTTCGCTGAACATTTGAGCTTTAGTTAGTGTTGACACCAATGCAGAGGGCTTCATGAGCACCTATAATACTACTGTATATAATAGAATATGGCTAAATGTATTCAGCCTGAAGCTACTGTATAGTCTACTAGGCCTTTAGTTAACGCAATGACGTTTCATTTGAGGGTCTATACAGTTTGAACAAATGTAAAGAACTGTATGGTGATCATGTTAATGTACTGTGCCTACAAATATTTGTTCTCTTTTTTATTATTCTCTTCTCGTACCTTGTGTGTGTGTGTGTGTGTGTGTGTGTTTGTGTGTGTGTGTGTGTGTGTGTGTGTGTGTGTGTGTACACTGTATCTTTGTGTTACCAACAAGTCAATAATGTTTTACAAGAAAGCCTACAACACTTAAATCTAAGTTAATGTAGTTAATGTAGTTAAATCTGTTTTATTTTATTTTAATGACTTCAAATAGTATATTGTATTGATTGATTCTTGACTCTAAGGTTATGTCAGACCATCACTACTCTAATCAGTCATTCTATAATATGCAAAAATATTAGATGTAAGAATTGTGAAACTATGCATCTTAAATTAATGTACACTGAAAGAAATGTATTACTAATCGTAATCTCTTGTTAGGAAAGTTAACACACAAGAGATAGTAAAAGTAATTTTTTTCTTTGTTAAATTTGAAATCAATTGATTAATTAACTTTTTACAGTAGCCTATATAATTATACTAATGGATATAGTAGTATATACACTACTATACACTACTACACCAACTCACTAATACTGATGAAAATGCATTACCTGCCAGCAAACAATATGTTACCCTACATTCTGCATGGAATTTTAAAAAAATGTCACCTGTCCTGAAGCTATGTAATGGAACATGAGTCACGTTCCCCGTAAAAGAGGCCAGTACAGTACAGTGTACAGTACTCTTTCTTCCCAGCAGTCTTCCATGTATTTATTGTATAGAGCAATTATGGGCTTTCAGAAAGAGACTTAATAATTTTCATATATTGGTCAAATTTCTACCTAATCATAGTAATAACTGGCCTATATCAGCAAAAGTACACATATAGCCATAAAAAAAGATATATGATGACACACGCCAAGAGTGTTTGATTATATTCACTTTGGTAGCAGCTTTCATAGCCTGAGTGGAAGCAGATGGATTAATTGACATGTCATGGACTGAAAGGCAGTGCTTTGGTCCTTGCGTTGCTGTTAATGTGTTGCGGAACCTGCAAGTTACACAACCAAACAGCAATCAACAAAGTTTCTTTTTCATTTTGGTTATTTTTCATGAGGTCTAAAGGAATACCTTGTTAAAAATGGACAGGCTTCCTTGAGGGTGACTGACTCTTCCACCATCTAATTGGGATGTATTTAACCCAAGTTCTTGTTTTCCTCAATTTGTGCTGTCGAATATTATCTTTTGCAAACAAGGACACTTGCCTTTTATCTTTTAATTGGTCCTTTTTTGCATCCAGGCAGGGTTAATCATTCTCGAGGACGCATGCTAACCTCGAGCTCAAATCAAAAGAAACGCACAGAAGTTCCGCCCCACGCATGGAAACGCATTGCAAAGCCAAGGGCATTGTTGTTGTGAGTGGTGCCACTTTGTGTGGGAGCCAGGGTAGAAGTACGTTAAGTAAGGTTTCTTATTTTAGGATGCACAGAGAACGGTAAACTAGCGAGTCGATATTTGGTGAATTTGACAAAAAGTGTATTAGCTTACAATTATCTTACAATAGCTGGCTACATCTTTAAATTGTTTCAATGGAAATATTAATTTCTATATGTCTTAATATAGGCCTAATAATAATGAACTATAATGCAATATCATAAGATGCATAGGCCCACTAGCTACCTAATGTAACATTTCAATTATCAGTCTATCATTCTCATTTTATTGTATGTAACTTAAATGTATTCAAAGGGTGGCAGAGTTTCACTGAAAAAGCATTTTCTTTTATACATGTTTGTTTTATTTGAGCATTGTGGTAAACTAAATGAATTTCATTTAGCCATCATTTGACTGTGGTCTGTAGAAGCCTGTGATTTAGAGAAATCTGAAAGAGCTGTGTGATAAAACACTGACTAAAGTCTACCAGAGCTTTGAATGATAAAGCAATGCACATTCTCCAATGGTCCAAAGGTGAAATCCACACTTATCTTAGTTGCGTTTGTGGGTTTGTAGATATGCCATTATGTGAAGTCACTGATGCTATCGTGAAGAAGATTGGAAAATTGTGAGGTGATCATGGATGTGTGTAATCAAATGGTATTTTTACGTTTGAAGAGACACTTGAGCCAATCATCACCATTGTGGCTGGGTTAATTTGATATCACCTATTTTAAGGGGTGAGGGGTGATCTAAGGATGATTTAGAAAATATGTCTGCCCTCTTAAAATCAGACTTGTAAACTAGCCGTTTACTGTATGATGACAGAAGCTTCAGTGTGGACTGAACTCTAGAGCTTCTAATAGGCGTCAAAAGGTTATTTAGCCTGATTATGGGACTAAACCAACTCTCCAATCAAAATAAATTAAAAATGAGGTATGTGTGTGTCTTAGAAACATAAATAAACCATTTGTTGGAATCTGTTTATTTGCTGTCAAAGCGTCAACAAATTCTTCCCAAGAGATCTTTCTTCTCTATAGGCAGCAGGCCTGAAACCAAATGGAGAAAATCAATCATCTTCAACTCCACGTCTGTTTATGTGGATTCCTTTCCTTGTCCCACTCTGTCTTTGTTTTTCTGCGATATTGCCGGTTCTTTATCTTGTTCGTACACTTTGCAATTATCTGGACATTTTGAGAAGACAATTCTGTGGTGCTCTCTCCTGATCCCAGGGGACATCGAATGGACCTTCCACACGGGGACATCACAAAAGTAACTCCAGCTGAGGCAGGTAACCAAAGCATACATGCATTAATGAGTTGCTTCTCAGCATTCAGCATGTAGCATGTTAGAGACACACTGAAGTTTTTTGTTTTCTGTGATGCGCTCAAGATCAAATACACAAAAGCCTGAATATATGAAAGTTGAAGGGCACAAAGACTTAAGCCGCCTAATTGGTGCAACGGCAATAAGAACACTCCCATTTGCCCAGTTTCTTGCAAGTCAACCTAAATAGCCTTCTGCCTAATGCGTCCATTAGCTACTTCAGCCTTGCATTCTGCCGTGGACAGCTACAGTATATCTGTCACCACTGTTGTGAACCAGTATAAAAGGGGCAAGACCAGGTGGAATTGAGAGGGAAGGAGAGATGGTTAGAGAAGTCCATTAACATCTGCTGAAATATTGAGTAAACATACCTGTCTGTTTTCAAATATGTGGGTCATATTTGTGTGTTTTGTGGGTGGAATGGGGAAAACTGTTCTTGATGGATTCCAAAAGTATAGGAGCCAGTGCAACTTAATGATCCCCTAATTCCATTCTCTCTCTCTCGTTCTCTCTCTCATTCTCTCTCTCTTTATTTCTCGCTCTCTCACTCAAACTCTAACGCTTTCCTTTTGCTCATGCTTTTCCCTCCAACCATTATTCTTAACACAATGTCTATCCTGCAAAACAACGTTTTACTGGGC
Organism: Forbesichthys papilliferus; assembly: GCA_025399855.1. Taxonomy (NCBI): domain Eukaryota; kingdom Metazoa; phylum Chordata; class Actinopteri; order Percopsiformes; family Amblyopsidae; genus Forbesichthys; species Forbesichthys papilliferus. The sequence continues at coordinate 6,086 of JAODOY010000377.1, read as the reverse complement.
ACACCAGTCTAGCGCATTTCAAGTCATTGTTTTTGTTGACAAATGAAAAATGCAGAGACACAAGCCAAATTGCATCACATCCATGCACTGGCCATTTGGAATGGATCCTAGCCCTGCAGAAAACACTGCAGTCATCTGTTTTCTACATGGCTGCAGTAAGCCCTAAACAACAGGGCTTGCGTATGGACTAGAGGGGATTAGACATGTTCTCTCTACATCAGAATTGGTTGGTTATATTATATACGTGTTTGTGACTGAGAGGGAAATATGAAAATAGTAGTTAGTAATGGAATTATCCTAATTGCCCATACATTTTACCCAATGAACCAATCTTGCATATATGGATGTGAGCCCTTTTATTTAAATTTTTTAGTGCTCAAGAGCATTTGATGTTCAAAAGGTCTTCTTTGGTTCATCATGCTAATATAGTATAGCACTATACATTATTCTCTGACTACTATCTGCTGCACATGTAGGGATGGACATAGTTTTAAAAATGCATATGACATAAACTCGGCATGGGAAAAAGAAAAGCGTCTGAGAAAACGATGCCTGGAAATGTCTGGAACATCTGTGGTCATGCGTCTATTTGCATGTAACCTTGTTGTTATCAAGCATGTGCTTTTTTTCAAAAGATTGTTTTTTTCCACTTCTGCTTCTCCGGTGAATAGTTTTGAATCCTGGCTAGGTTAAATATAGCCCAATGTGTATTGTGTATACAGTAGTGTGAAGCACTAGTGTGGGTTTTATCTCCCCAGTAGGTTGTAGCCTTACAAACCTGTCCCAGCTAAGACATATCACATCACTTATACTAGGACTTTATTACTGTTGTTGTTTTTGTGTCTTGTGTTCCAGTCTGACCTCCCACCGGACCAGACAGCCCTTGGTGAAACACAAAAACACAATGTTGGACCTCAGGGGTGACAAGAACGGAAAAGCCAGCGAGAGATGGTGAAAGATGGAAACATATTACTTTGACAACAGATGGATGGAAATATAAAATGAAAGGGAGAAGAAGAAAGATGTGTTGTACAGTTCTATGAGTGGCCGCCCTTTGCTCACTGTGAGTGCTGTTCTGCTAGCATTGAAGATGAGTAGGTGGAATTATATCACTTATTATTTACCTCCCTCTCTCTCTCTCTCTCTCTCTTTCTCTCTCTCTCTCTCTCTCTCTCTCTCTCTCTCTCTCTCTCTCTCTCTCTCTCTCTCTCTCTCCGGTGTCTTCTAGCTTTATCCATTCTACGAAGAGTTACAAAAGGTTTCCATGGCAACTAAATGGAAATGTTGGATGAACAGACGAGAATGTTATGATGTAGCATTTGGTTGCCACGGTAGACATTGCAGCAGAGCACGCATGGTCTACCAGCAGGATAAAACAAGTGAATGCTGCATGGCTACTACCATGGCAGTGCACACTGCGTTTATCTGTGGCCAGTTTGAGTCAAGTTCATTGGTGAATCCTCAGCATCTTGTTGATGCCCAATGGGTCCAAAGAACCGTTGTCTTACAGTAAACACTCACAGTAAAGACTGAGATGCTTATTATATGCTTTCTGGTTATACTTGCATGCACGCACACACAAACACACATGCACGTGCACACGAACGCATGCACGCAAGCATACACACACACACACACACACACACACACACTTCTGTCTGAATTTAAGTGTGACAAGTGGGTTTTTCTCTCTCTCTCAAATATTTGTAATTAAAAGGGGAAGCCCATACCGTTTTTGGCTATTAATGAATACTTTACAAAGCCTTATAACATTGTGTTACACAGTATACTGTATTAGAGCTCAACATATATTTAAACCTGCCAGACCCAATATAGAAATGCACTTTACTGTAATGTATATTAATATTTATGTCTTTACATCTCTTTGCATACTTTAACATACAGTTATGTGTCCTCTGACAAGGCTATTCACTTACCAGTAGCGTGTAGTATCTGTGAGAATAAAATAATTCCTGTTGTTATCCCTACTTTAAATCCCCTCCATGGTAATTGGTGTAATATGTGGGTTTTATCTAGTGCCAAGTCTGTTTTTATAATGTCCTTTAATGAGTCTCTATAGAGCTGTCAGACTGTGCCAAATGCCTTGCCTACTGTGCATCAGATCTTTGATGTGTCATAGGAGGCTGTGTGGATATTTAAATCCAATATGTAGCAAAGTCCTTATAGGCAAGTCAGAAGCCATCTTTAAAATGCCTCTGGGCAGTGTAGCAAACTTAGCGACTTTGTCGCTATAGATTTAATTAATGATTTTAAGACACTCTTAGCGACCTACATTTTTCAAAAGCGACTAGTGACAAATTTAGCGACTTATTCAGACCAGGGAAAAGGTGAGAAATATAGAATGTTGTAATGTATTCTCATATGCTGCTTAGAGTAATCACAGTCCAGCCGCGCCAGATTCTCTCCCTCTCCTCTTGCTGTGTTCAGACAGTCAGTAACTTGTGCTTGTGTGTGTGGCGGGGCCGGCAGGAGGATTCAAATGAACACGCGATGACCCCATCAATATGCAAATGAGCCCATGACGTTCTAGCAACTTTTGGAGCTAGTGCTAGCTACTTTGATTGGAAAAGAGTTGGTAACACTGCCTCGAGTATGGCTGGGCGATATGGACAAAAATAATATTTCGATATTTTTGGGCTGAATGGCGATACACACAATATACTGTATATCTTGATAAACTGTTTTTTGGTTAAGCCAAATACATGTAAGATGTCTATCTCTAGATATTTAGAGACATTTAGAGATAGCTAATCCTTAGCATAGCCTACAGAAACAGCTGAGAAACCAACGTTAGTGAGTGGGGGTGGAGTTAGGGCATGTGGATGCCGGAGAGTGAAAGCAGAGAACACCCTCAGAGACAAAAAACGAACACACGCTCGCCGACGTCATACACACTCGCCACTCATGAAACATGTGCAGCATGATAATGTTTGAGAGCTAGAGAGAAATTAAACACATGCGAGCGCATAAAAAAAGGTGATATTATAAATACTCAATGTTCGCGATATAGGAATTTATTGCATTGCGAGTAGAGCATGTAACGATACATCCAATATATTCGATGTATCGACCACTCCTACATCTTTGAAGTTATTTAGGAAAACTGTATTGATATGAATGGGAAGAGAGTCATAACGGCCTTTTCAGTGGTCACAGGGACATATAAATGGCATGTATACAACCACAAGTCAAATCTGATTTAAAAAACACTTATAACGTTTGGTGACATTTTACAGTACTCCTACTAAGGATGCACAACAATTGGCTTACATCAGTGCAACCACATGATTGGTTAAATAGGTTAATGTTTGGCAGTTCTAAGATGATTGGCTCTTTTCCTCCAACTGCCAAACTCTCCCATAGAGTCTCTTTACGTAATGTCTCTGGCTGTTATCCCCTGCAGCAGGGGCATCTCAGTGAGCCATTTCACCAGGAGATACTATCATACTCCGTCTGGGCAGGTAATTTATTCATTTATTTGACCCAATAACCTTGGAACTATCCCATGTGTAATGACTTGGCAAAAGCTGGCAGAGAAGACTAAGTATCCACTGTGTACTGTATATACAATAAGTATGTTATAATGTCCTAAACACCCTTATGTGACTTATCCAGATTTTACATTGGAAAATGTAAAAACAATTAAAAAAGAAAGCTGAATGGTCCTCTATATGATAATGTATTAACATTACTACAGCAGCAAACAACTACTTTATACTGTATGTAAAGACCACAGTGGAGTAGTTGCATCCTAGCAGAGAATCAAACCACACTATCCTGTGTGTGTGTTTGTGTGTGTGTGTTTGTGTTTGTGTTTGTGGGTGTGTGCGTGCGTGCGTGCGTGTGTGTTTGTGTGTGTGTGTGTGTCTCACGAAGAACTAATTTTGGCTTGAGATGCTGGTGCACATCTAGTGGTCGAAAGTCGTATGTTTCAACTTGAAAACCTGTCATTTTTTTAACATATAGTACAACAATAAATAACAGCATATTTTCCATATAAAGGTGATATATTGATAACATGTCTGTTACAGTAAAAGCCCTAACAATCCAATGCACTTGGTGCAGCATAAACCAACCTCTTTAAACTCAACTAATATGAATTCAACAAAAAGTAATCTACAGTACAAAGGCACTGCACCATAAATATAATACAACCTTTAAATCAGCCACAATCATATGTAAAACTTTATTAATCAAGCTCTGCAAATGCAATATATTGATATATTTGTCATAACGTGTCTGCTAAATGTACTAGCGTGTAGAATTAATAACCCTATTGGAAAGAAAAAGTGCTCACTCTGTATTCCTGCCGTCATTTAAGCTCAACCTGTCACGTTCCGTCTATTCCTCCTGTCCGGTCCCTCATTAAGTTGGGCGTGCCACATGATGAGATCAGAGAGACTGGTCATCTAGGTAATGGTTTCCCTTCTGTTTATTTCCTCCAGGGCCCCTATTCTGATGTATGTTCAGTGCAACAACAGTGGGCAGCTCATCTCTCTCTCAGCCACGGGCACCTCTGAATAAGCACATTTCTGTGGGGCCAATCTTTTAAAAAAGTGCACAGAAAAAAAATAGAAAAAGAAAATGAAACATAATAAATAAATAAAGCCCCAAATGTCATTGACAGCCACAGAAGAGGTGAAGCAATGTAAGCATGTTTGGAGATGCGTAATGAGGCCATGCCAGACTCATTGGTTGGGCCTCTGACTTACAGCATGAGGTCATAGACCTTTGTAAAACGTATGATCGTCCACTGCGAATGGGATCCCCCACTACATTTATGAGATGAAATATGTGCTCCTCCATAGCTTTATAACTTGCTCAGTTCAACTTGTCTTGTCGCAACGCGTGTGTGGTCTAATCACAAAGCATGTTTAGCATGAAGTGGCCAGCTTCAAGCAAGAGATATTCAGAGTGGAGTGGAGGGAGAGAGAGAGCTTAGCACAAGTCACATTATTGCTCAATACTCTCATTAGTGTTGACGAAAACAACACAGGACGCTAGCCTCACCTAACACGACATCAGTATCATGGGGAATTCTCTCTCTCTCTCTCTCTCTCTCTCTCTCTCTCTCTCTCTCTCTCTCAATCCCTCTGGTCGGGTACCTCTCTTTTTGAGCCTGCTGCGTTCCAGAGTGACGTTCCCCAGGCGACTGATGGATATAAAGTCCCTGTCCTCCAGGAGACGTATGCCATTACGATGCTGCCACTGTGCCCAGCACAGACACATCTGCCATATAATCAATGGCCATGCAGCACAGCAACACAAGCAATGAGCACACGGCAGCAATGCCGCTAAATAAATATAAATCATTATAAATCTAAATATTTAAAGTGGGAAATGAACAGGCCAATAGCAATGCATCCCGGTATCCTCCATCTAACCGAGCTCAAAAATCATTATACCTCTGGCGAGAGTCAGGGGATCAACAGCCAGCTGTGTCGCATCTTACCTGTCTGTGTCTGAGGTGGTCCTTCTCTCTGAAGACCCTGGGTCTACATACTGTAGCTGTGCCCTCCTATTTGGGCTTTCATCAGAGTGTCCAGGTCTGTGTGAGACAGCGTTCTAGAAGGCGGCGTGCGTCTGCATGTGTGTGTGCACGCGTGTGTGTGTGTATGAGAAAGAGAGAGAAAGAGAGAGAGAGAGAGCATGTCCTCCCAGTCAGCAGCCTCTGCGTCTCTCCCGGGTCATTCCAGCCAGCCCCTCGGCAACCGCAGAGCCAGAGGGTGGGGGACGGAGAGAAAGAGGGAGGGTGGGAGGTGCTTAGCGGACGCGGAGCGCATATGCCGCCACCGCCGCTCTATAAATGTCTAGCTGGAGCCGACGAACGCGATACAGCTGTGTTCTCAAGGCTGGCTCACGTTTGCTTCTCGCGCGACGCGCGCACAAGAGCACGTGTGTGTTTGTGCAGCCGGCACTACGTTGCCTGCGTGTGTGAGCGCAGTATCTTCTCTCAGTGAGAGAGCTGCTGTTGACTCTGTGATGCTGAGGCAGAGAGAGAGAGAGAGAGAGAGAGAGAGAGAGAGAGAGAGAGAGAGAGAGAGAGAGAGAGAGAGAGAGAGAGA